>KI423155.1:0-28946 GCA_000473375.1 Anopheles culicifacies | reverse complement strand
TGAAAAGCAAACCTCCAGAATGCTTCATTACCGTTAGGAAACTCTCCCAAAAGCATTTCCCGTTGCCTTTTCCCCCTTTTTAGCCCCCGCCTCGGAACTCCAGCAACTCCTTCTTTTCACCCGAAACAGCATAAATCAATATTCTTTCCACTTTGGCGCTAAATGCTTCGCAGTCGGGCTTCAATTCAAAATAGCTTCCACTTTTAACGATCCATTACACGTGGCCGTTCGGACTTCCCGCTTTAGAGCCGGTAGTTACGCCCTGTTAGCCGGATGCCCGGGCTGAAACAAAAAACCGGTGGACGAAGAAGATTCTTCCCTGGGCGGCTGTTTCTGGGGCGGGGGTTTGAGGCACAATTGAGGTAATTTATTTCGAAACCATAGACACTTTCATAAAAAGATGGGTTGGGATCGTTTAATGCTCACGCACAGCCAAACAGGCCACAGGTGAAAGCGATTGCAAATTACCGAGAACCTGAAAATGGGGGGGATGTTGGGTGGAGTTGTGTGTGGGCAGGGGGAAACAAGCATTTCCATTTAGTGTTCTAGGTATAAGTGCGTGTCGTTACTGTGAGTGCATTTTCTACAAAACAAAACACACAAAAAAAATACATTCAGAGGTTCATAATAAACCTTGCTTTGCGGTCAACGGCAAAGGAAGATGCAAAAAAGAGGGGGGAAAGAAACAAGAAATAGAAGAAAGCACACAGAACAGAAACCACCGTTAGCCGCGTAGGTTGTAAAACGATGAGCCGTGAGAAGGTGAGGTTATAAAACGGTTCAGTTTGAAGGGTGATGCTTGTACAAATCGTATCGTAACTTATCACATCATTGATTTATGCCTAACGAAGGGAACTAAATCGTTTCGCTGAAGCCAGCTGGGACATGTAAATTTTATCCCTCGCCGGCGTGATTATGTCATGATTATCTCCATCCACCCGGGGATAACCCTTTTCGCAGGTCCCTTTTATGCAAAGCAAAGCCACTGACTACCTATGATCCTGCTATATGCAAGCAAGCAATTATATGCAGCGGTGGATCGGCGATCGTAATTGCAAGCGAAACATTTTCACAAGATTGCACCATTGGTCGTAACGATGGGTCACCTGGCGTGTTCTTTTTTTTTCCTTTTTTGCACCAAGCGCTAATTAAATGCGTAAATCTAACTAACCTGCAATCTTGGCAAGGAGAGAAAAATAAGCTAAACACAAAAAAACGTACACACACGACAAGAAATAATGATCAGATTCCGTTCTAGGCATGTGGCACTGTTGCACCGTGTGCAGAGGGCTCGTAAATCGCTCAGCAGAATGCAGATACTTCTCCCTTTTTTAGGTACATTCGTTCTTAAACAAACCAGCCAAATGGCTCGTTTAATGAGTGAAGGAATCCAGGAACAAGGAACCTCAATCGCATGGACGAAAAAGAATATGTGGCCGGGTGTGTGTGTGTGTGAAGATGAAAGTGAAGCAACTGCTCACTTACACAGCCGGGGCACGTGAAACGATGGGCAAAGTAATTCAATATTCGTGTAGAACGTTCATTGAACTTTGCCCGAACCGGTCAACGACAGTGGCACCGCGGTGGCAGTGAATCCCGCGCGTTGTGATATATCTCTCTCTTGTCTTTGGGGCCGTAACCGTTTAAGGGGTGTATTATTAAGCCCAGCAGCGAGATGTGCCAACCAGGTGGGGTGTGAGATGGAACGGTACAGGGGGAAAGAAATGTCCATGTGCAGAAGCTCATACATACCTTTTTCCATCTGTACGTTGCTTCAATTCGCTCCGCCGCCGTGTGTTTGGAGCATAATCGAGTCGCCATCTTCCGATTTGCTGGAGGAGCTTTGCTAGAGACCCCATCGGCGGAAGAAGCGTTCGATATTGAACGTTCCACACGCTCGGGGTACAATAACAGCTTGGACATTAAAATAAATGGGAGCAATAAAGCCGCAAACGATGGCCGGCTAGAACAGGAACGCGAGAATCGGCTCGGAATACGTTTGATGCGGTTGAGTTTGCTGTTTTTTTCGTTTCAAAAGTGTGGTGGCTGCGAGAGCTCAGAATAATAAAATTCATCCGTGTCGCATTTCCAGCTGACCAGAGCGGTTGGGGTTTCGTTTGTGAGAAAGACTTGGGCAGCAAGCGACGAACCCTTGGGTGAAACGAACGATTTGGTACAAGCGACGAACCCTCCCATGTCGCCAATGTGGTCGATAGCTGTGGGGAAAGATTAATATCGTCACGAGCGCGTCATGAGAAGCTTATTTCTTGCCGGTAATCCCTACTAGTGGGAGGGAGTGGGAGCGAGAGAAAACCCGTGGGTTGACAGAAAGTTCAATGGCATGTCGTCGGCAAAACCTCCCTTTAGAACCCGAACTGAGCATCTGTGTGTTTCTGTTTTTCTTCTCTCATCTCCATTCCAGGCTCGGCGACGATATTCACCAAGGAACCGACCGTGCGGATACAATGCCAATCGGGTTCGATGCTGATCACCATCAAGGATGCACCGGCCAACCTGAACGGTCAGTTCAGCGGGATGGTGTATCCGAAAGGGTTGGCGAAAAATTCGACCTGCCTTACCGAGTACCACGAGCAGGAAGGTCCGCTACGATACAAGCTGCCCCTGAAGAGCTGCAACACGATGCCGATTGAGACGGTAAGTAAAACAGGGGGTGGAACGAGTTCTTTGTTCGAGCACGGTGGGTGTACATCATATTTGAAGTCGTGTGTCTGCCTACGCGTCACCATGCTGGAATGGGATGTTCGACGAGGCGTTGAGGTTCTAATCGATTCGATAGAATGCACAGAAGGACCTTTCCGGTTTTAGGTTTAGCTCACAGCCATTCGCGTCTAGATTGATGTCATAAGCTGAACTTGCTGACACGCCGTGTAGGTGGCTTACGTCAAACAGTGGTCCCGGATATTAATGGCATTAGTGGTTAGAGAGAAGTCACAGTGAGATGTTTTTATTCGCAGAGGATGGCCATGATCGATTGCGCAATGCGTAGGGCTCGTCCTATCATCCTGAGTAGGTAATATGTTTTAAAGCAAAACTCCCCCGAGAGATAGAGAGGGATGCGCGTGGTACGATGTCAATGTCAGCGTGAGTATGCAAATCGACACATCCATCATAGAATAAATTGTGTCGCGGTAGAGGTGATAACAATACAATCAAACCCTACCCCTTCGTACGATGGCGATGCTGATGATGCCCTTGAGTGGTATTTGGAATGGGATAAACGTGTCGTGGCCTGGTTGACTTATTGGCGATGCTGACACGTTTGCGGTTGCGAGTGAAAATAGACACAAAGAAGAAACCTGTGGCTATTCTTGGTATACTTGGCTGGAACTGTATCAGGTTACGTACTGATCGGACAAATAGTTTGATTTCTATTTTCCACCATTTGGAATGGATGGATGGATGGATGGTGTGGCGTGAAAAAGAAACCGAAGAACCGTATGTTGTTGGAGAAACAAGTTTAACCACCGCATACCATCATCGAGTGGCGGCGGTTTTTTAGCGAAAGAATGTCACCGGCTTGAGGAAAAGATGTTTACCCGTGCTCACCTAACACATGTCATCTGGTGGAATGTTGTTTAAAAGCTATTCTTTTCCACACACTCAATAAGAAAATGTTGAAAAAGTAATACAGCATACAAGATGAAATGGATACGCTTCAACTTGGCTTTGTTGTATGGCAGAAAAAATAAAAACTGTTCGCACTGAAAAATGCACTGAATCGTACGATAGCACTGTTTGCCTAATGCGTTATGAATCCATTCTAATATGCGCTCGTGTTCTCATGCATATATGCGCATAGCGTAAGGCGTCAAGCAAGTGGCAACAGGTGGGTCTACATATGGTACCGGTTCGCAATGCTCTACATAACCATCTATCCCCATCGGTACGGTGGTACGAGTGTCGAAGCGTATACGGATACGGATCGTACATGGAAAGGGTGGTTCCGAAAGGTGGTGGTGCGAAAAGATGGAAGTCGACTGTTAGAACGGGATTTGCTTAAAATCCCCGTGGCCCCGATATGCTTAAAATGGCATGCAGAAATCACAATTATAAACTCCAATAATTGCTGACGCATTGCCGATTATGAGGGCGGAGACATCAACAGCAAAGGTTCGTCGCTTGGTTGAAGTCTTTCGTACAAAACGAAAAAAAAAGCGTTCAAATCTCCGACAATTCTTCCGCATACTCGTTGGAAGTTGCGTCAAAAGAAGGTACGTTTAAGGTATAATAACACGTTGGTTTTTGGGTGGTTTTCATGTACATCGCGCCTTCATCCAACCGTGGACGATCCGTGCTTCACTTCCTCGGAACATAAACGGAGGAAAGAAACGAAAAAAAAAAACATTAATTGACAATAGACGGAGAAGAAAAAACAAAAACGAACATCAAACAAACACCCACAAGAGAAGACTTCCTGTTTCCTTAAAAACCGAACCAGAAAGGAATTCGTTCCACAACTCCTTCGCAACTTCGCAGGTCATCGTGTGCTGTAAATCATCGATTGAGTTGTGGCAAATCAGGAAAAGAAACCTAAAGTGGCGGCGTTTGTTTTTTGGAGCATTATTTTGAAGGATGTTTTCTGGTTGGGGTTTTTATAGGATCGCGCTTTATGAGGCAATTTAAAGTGGCAAGGTCTTCTTCTTTTACAACGAAACGACGATCACAGCTGTTGAAAATATGACGAAGCGAAGAGGTATTTCCTTATAAAGGGGTACTTTTTGTCCGATCATATTGATATTCTTCACTTATTTCACGATTCATTCCTGCGAAGCATTCGGATGATGATCGCATCGAATGACATACGGTTGAACAAAGTACACGATCACGTCATACGTACAAAAATAGAGAGTACCTTGATGGGTGACCGTACTGTTGGGTATTGCTCATTCTTGTACCCTTTCCGAGCTGTGTTGGTTTCCTTCATTAATTCTACGCGCGCACGCACCTTCACATCCTGATCGTCACTGTTCAAGCTCACGCTTGCGTTGGAAGTGCTGGTGGGTATGAAAAGGGGTTGAAGATTCATTAATTTCTTTAAGCCTTCGTTTTGGTTTCGAGTTAGCAGCAAACCGGAGTCTACACGCAACACCTTTGTTTTTAATTCTACTATTCCATCTGTCAGAGATGATCTTCCGCTCATGATGTATTCTTGTGTAATGATCTCAATGTCTTAGAACTCCCCAGTGGGTCTTTCCATGATCCGGTCTTAACACCTCATTTCCACCGCAAAAAAGAAAAAAAAACAATGGAAGAGGGCTGTCCGGTGCGTTACAAAACACACCGCCTCCATCTTACACCCCCGCCCGGAGGGAGGTTTTGTTTGTAACATCTCAAGGAACGTACCGAACCGATCATCAGCGTTAACGATCAGCGTTTTGCAGCCCTGTTTGTGTAAACAGCTGGACCGTACCACCAGCACAAACGATGCATAGTTCACGCACGCCGCACGCGAAAAAGATGGTCTCAAAATGCAAATGAGACTCACCGTTCAATGAGTGGATTCGTTGGCAAAAACCCATTTCCCTTCATCCCAGGTCCAACGTTGGATGCTGTTGCGTTTGGTTCGAAAAATTAAAAACGAGCAGACTCTAGGTTTTGTCGGTTGGTGCCAATGCCAATCGTCATCTTGCCACCTTCCCTTACCTCACATGATGGTAATGAGTTTATCCTCGGATCGGTTCGCTACCCCTCGCTACGAGAAGATCTGATACGCCAGGGGTGTTGTACGAAGCTGGACGTTAAGCGGCTGCGTTGTTTTTTGCTTTCCTGTCTCCATTTTCCATTTGCTGTTTGCTGCGCCGTACCTTGCTCCACTCCAAAATAGGAAGCGAGCCGAGGTCCGGACAGCCGGATTTCATAACGCCTGTACGATTGAGGCGGCTACGCGAAAGGGGGTTTGTTCTGTGTGTTCGCTCCTAAAAGGCGCCACGGCGTAATCGTCCTCAAGGTTGTTTGGTTGGCGGCCGTTCCGAACACACCAATACAAGCGCACCAGCACCGAACCATGTGGGCGCCCAGGGCGCGTAAGGCCAGATGACAATAGGGGTAGTTTTCGATTCGTATTCGTACGCTCCCCATTTGCTGATGATAAAATAAGAATCGCAAGAAATGATTTGTTCCTATTTTTCGTTCGTTCGTTTTCTTCTTAAGCCATGATTAATCCGCTCGATTCGTCGAGCAAATGACCACCCGTACAACCTTTCGCCTGTTCGCTCCACAGTCAACTCGGTTTGTCTGTATGTGCGCACAAGCCGCTTGGATCGTTTGGACCTTTATTTAATCACCCGGTTGGTATTTTCGCATGTTGCGAACCAGTTTCACTCCGATATTGCCATTTTGTGAGCGTTCGCTTTGGCTGAGACACGGGTGTGCTGTTGTTGCGAGCAGCTGTCCAGCCGCGTTGATTGAGTCTGACATTTCGAGCTCGAACGTTGCTCGAAAATGACATTCATTCGGATTTGCTTTATTTTGGTGTGGTTTTAGCTCACCTTTTTGCTAACTCTCTGCTAAGAAAACCGAAAGCTTGCTTAAATTAAGTATTAAATTCCAAATGAAAAACAAAATAAAAGTCACGACATGCCCGATAGCCAAACCAAAACAAGTGTCCGATGGACACATAAATCATAAACTCGGTTGCGCAAGCTGGATGATCCGATTCCGTTCGGTGCTCTTCTTTTGCTTGGTTGGAAAGTTTTGTTTCCGATATAAATATGAATTGTTTATCGATTTCCAGTTCAAGCCTGAAGGCATCTTACAGACCCGGTTGGGGGACCTTTCACTCCAGTGGCAGAAAGGTTTCGGACATCCGAAGCAATTTTTTTGTCGTAAAAGGGCAACTTTAGTTATGTCACGAACTGCTCGATCGTGCAATGAAGCGTTGGGAAATAAATGTTTTCATAAAAATAGATCTTTATAATGCAATAAAAGAAATAATTGAGTATTTAAGATTTTTGGATGAAACTAAAAATCAAAGAACAAAAGTTCCATGCTTGACGATTCTTTTTGTTTTGCAATCATAAACTAAAGCTTTCAAACATTGGACATAAAATCTGAGATAGTATCGCTATCATTCCCAATCTGGATCATATTATTTGTACGAAATTTAGCAAACGATCACAAGATGAAGATCAACAAAATGCAAATACGGGGTTTTTGTTTTTCCCTAATTCTTCGATTAGTTCCATCGCCCAATCTTATCATTAGGCTATTGAGGTGGTCTATTCCAAGTTTATCTTCCCAAGAACAATACGCCCAAATTTATGCGAATTATTAACACATTCCAAGAAAAATGGATAAGGCCACCTGCAACTAGAACAAAAAAGCTTTAGCATAACCAACAAAAGTAACCGCAAAGAAAACGCCTCCCACCATTCATGCGGATCTCTCAATTCTTCGGCCATGACAATCGCAACCTACATTGTTCTGGGTCGGACGTTTAGGAAATGTGTTTCGGCACGAAATGAATGCATAATGCAGCGTTGTAATAACTGTGGATGAGAAGCTGACGAGTGACTCAATTTAGAAGACCCAAAAGCACAACTCTCCGGACCATAGAAACTCAACATAAATCACTCCATTCAAGAGCCTGGTCTGGCCTGTGGAACCCGTTGGAACGATTCATTCTTAGCTTCACGTGGTTTTTGTCTGCTCAACTGTGGGAATTTTCCTGTCATCGTTTGTTATCTTTGCTGATGTTGCTCTTTAAAACGATGGGAGGAGAATGTTTTTTTTTGTGCGTTATTAGCACCGCGATGTTTCTCAAAAGCATACAAACCTTAAAGAATGGACCGGCAGCCGGTTTTTTAAATCTATTTTTTGCCCTTTTTTTGGCGAGCTGTCACTAATAGTTCTGCACCACATCTTTCACCAAAAGAAAAAAAAAGCCTTCAGTGGGAAGAAGGAAGGTGATGCCAATTTTTTAAATCAAGATCTTTATCAATAAAAAAAGAAACGGTTTCAGTTCCAGGGCTTGTGGCGGGGTTCGTCGCTTGCTACTGTTTTTCGTTTTTGCACTTACCTGATGGTTTCCCATCCGTCCCGATTCGGTCCGGAATCGTTAAACGCTCGTAAGTGGGTCGGAAAATTGGTCTTATATGGCTGAGGTCGGTTGTCGATTCCATTCTTGTTTCCCTTTCCCCCACAACAGCCCCCTCCCCCCACAGAGCACCGTTAGATGGGGCGCTTTTGTGTGGATCATTTTCCGCGATTTGGTTCGAAATTGCTTCGGCTCGTAAAGCAGGACCGGGCAGGAAGAAATGAATGAATGGAAATGGGACACTATCCGCTCCCACTATTTTATCACGGTCGACGGTTAGCGCAAACACAGCAAGAAAAAATAAATGGAACAACCAAGGGGGGGAGGGGATTTAGCACGTCCCAGTCGATCCCAGCGCCTTTGGGGATCTTGCAATCGGTGGATTCGTTACTTCCGTCTAGCATGGAAAGCGGGTTGAACATTAGCTCCCTCAGGGTAAGTATCGCATTTTGCCACAATGTTGCGTGACAGTCCCGGCCCCGGGGTGGAGATGGTATGAGTTAGATTGGGTTAGATAATTGAAGAAAAATTACCATCCCCCTTTGGAAGAATGGAAGAAAGGCGAACGAGCTGGGAAATTGACTCGTGAACAGCTGTTCTTTCTGCCACATTTTTACTGAGCCACGTCATACGTCCCGGTAAGAATAAGATATAGTACACACATGCGGGGAGGTATTAACTTCTTACGATCAACCCCCAAATTGCCTAAAAAAATTCACACGAACGTTACATTTAATTCGCGCAGTTTTGAGAGCAGGAAATCGTTAACAGTGAATCCGCCGTTGGACGAAGGGAACTTAAGCCGTTTATTCCCTCCCCATCGATTCCCTTTTTGTTTTGGGAACTCCCCGAGCAACGGGGTCGGCAATCATATTGTTACTACGGCGAGGGTACCAACTCTGCGGGAACAGAGAGCACGCTCGTTTCGATCGTAATGATTGAACGATCTTATTAATTTTTCAATTATCACTAGCATCAAAACAAACAATTTTATTATTATGTTCCGCTGTAGCGTTATGCGCTTATGCTACAACGACCTTTTCGGTGTAGCGCAGAAGTGAGTGTAACGAGCGAGAAGGAAAGAAAGAAAATGATCGCAACGATCAGACGGAACCAACCGAAGATAACTGTAATGGTAATGCAGGAAGTATTGATCCCGAAATGCGTAATCTTTCGCTGGGAAGGGAAAGAATTCCGGAGAGTTCCTCGTCTATTTCTATACGGCGCTTTGGGAGAGATTTATTTAAAAATTTGTAGAACACCAGTGGCATAAATCTTGAGGATTTCTTATCTTCTCAGCCCAATTATGAGCCTCGTACAGTTGTGCAGCAACTCATCCGGAGTGGTTGCTTCAAGCTTGGAACTCCAACACAAAGAGAGAGAGCCCTTTTTTCCAGAACCACAGTCCGCATGTCACACGGAAATGACGGAAATGAAATGTTTAATGCTTTAGGGAATGGGCATAGCGTAAACGAGAAAAAAGGGTCACACAACGGGAACGCTCAGCCGTCGTCGTCTACGTCGGCGTTGTTGTTAGCCCATCGCTTCATCCCGTCGCCTATTTTGGACCTCATTCAGACCTTCACATCGCGGAAGTTCCGGTGTACAGAGCGCGCGCGGTGAGCCGACCCAAGACGGATGGATGGCTCGTAAACGGCCGCCGCAGACGGAACCGTGGGATGACGAGCGTGTGCTTCGAGCCACTGTCATGTTTTCGTCAATATTTATGAACTCCACGAACACGAACCTCTAAGAGCCGGGTCAGCTCGAAGACGGGAGGATTGCGAGCCACGGAAAATAATAAAAATCAACTCCAACAGCTAACGGTACTGGGGCGATCGGTACGGCGGTTAAGAACTTGACCCAGTGCTTGGAGTGTAGGAAGCAGGAGGTTACAGTGTTGCGAAAAAGACGAACTACAGAGATGTGGCATCAGTTATTGGAATGTGCGCACAAGATCACCGAAAACTTCCTGTGTTTGGCTTACGCAACCGTGTAATTGTGATAATTGTATGCTCACGGCTTTGGGGAACTGTGAAATGGACCCGGGCATCTCTAGGTCTCCAAGAAGCCATCCTGCATCCTACAAGAAGTAAAACCAACACACACACATTACCTTCTTAATGGGTTGCATAATTTGACTAAACGTTCCCAACGGCGGGACACTCCACTCCGAGACCCAATCGGTGCTCGATACAATCTTTTGTGTGAGCTCTTGGTGTCTACGTGAAGGACTCCTAAGGGCATACAAGAAGTAACTGTAAACGCCTGAAGGGTTGAAGATATGTGATATGTGTGCGCTTACCTGCCTGCTTGTCACCAAATGACCACCGGGGTTGGCTACTGCGCCGAGAAACCACGGGGAGATATTTAACGGTGCAGTCGACCCGTTCGGGAGTGGCTCAGTTTGACTGAGAAGAAGGTGGTAGCAGCAGCAGTGGTGACCTCATTTTGTTAACAATGCAAGTCTCGTGAATGCTCTGTTTCCAACGTTGTCGTAACATAAGATTGTGTCTTGAGTTCTTGAATTCTTGTCTGTCTCTCACCCTAGTAACCCGGGAGCTAGGGCAGATTGTCGCTTCCGTCGCCATGATCACTATTCACAGACATCGTTTTGTAGCAACCTCGTTTGCCGTCACTAATCTGGAACAAATGGAAACACATATGGAACAGAGGCTTCCCCGGGAATAGTACACTCCAAGACGCTTTACGAATTGGTTCGATTTCGGGATCCGGGAGCTGGGAAAATATATAAACATGTACATATATTCCAAGAAACGCCCGCTTAAACGAGGCCACGACCCAACGGCGCGGAAAAGCGCCCGAGATATCGACCGACCTAACCTCAATTTTTCGAAACCATGCTCGGAGGCTACGGCAGCCGTAGTTGCGGTAGAAGTTGATTCCACGGGAACGCTTGGGTACTTTCTTTCCACGGCATGCGGCTTACCTCACGATCGTGCTTCGTGCTTTGGCCGTTGGCCTAGAAGGCTGAGTGAAGCCCTCCCGATCGTGAAGTGCCTCCCGAAAGAGGGTCAGTCTTGGCGTGTGTGTGTGTAACGAGATCTTTTTTCTCGTGTGCCTTTGTTCCCAACCCAAGTGATGACCACCGCGAGGAGAAAGTAGCAATCCATTTGAAATCGGACAAACCATCATCGATGGTGACCTTGAATCACCAATTCCATCGATCAACTTCGGTACTCGCGCATACATATCACGCCACACCGTCAACTTATCGGACATTCCGATGTCTCGATCGCATCGAAGATGATCTATCACACGCCAACAAGCGAAACCAGGGACGGAAGTATTAAATCACCGCCCGTTTTACGGATGGCTAGATCGATCGGATAGAAATCATTTGTTCGTTTTTGTTTTGGTGAAAGGCCAAGTGACTAACCAAGCGAAGGAGCCGGATACTTGTGCGCACCTTGTGGATCATGCAAACCGTGGAATTGGCCGTCGGTGGTGGAGTGGATCTAGCGTACCCGATTATCAAACTAGACGGTGGAGCACGAGAAGCAAACTTTCTCTGGTAATGGTTGGCTGCATCCCTGATGCGGCGTGAGTTTTGCGGATTGCGTTACCGGGGGGATGGCCAAGATTGGATAATGTCCAAACCTGAACGCTTCCGAAACGGAAAGCACTGTAATCACGCACGGAAAGTGCATGCATATTGATACGCTGTGTTAAGGTGGATGATTTCGTGATATTGGGTAACAATTTGCACCCAGATGTGTCTATGTCCGATGTAAAGCCTTTCTCGAATCCGTTTAATGTCGATAAACCTTTTACACAATCACATCACTGGCATTACAATCAGACTGTTGGCGTGAGTGAGCAGCAACGCCATGTACATCCACTTACTGGCATAGCAGTGGACCAGGTTATTAATTATCAGGTTATTGATTTATAGTCTTGTTTGGTGTGCCAAAGTGTTCAAGTCGCGCATTGTTTTATATGCCCGCCCGTTCAAAATGGCATCACACAAAATTGCTTCCGTGCGAGAAATGTCAGCCTGGGTGTTTCTAATGTCTAAACGCACCAACGTACACCAATCGCTCTTATCGCCTGAATGGACACAATTAAAAAGTGATTTAGGCCCCCGGTTTGGTCGTTTGGCAGAGACGGCGGTCTCTTGAAACACGAGGAGCCCGATACAGCCTTGAGGCCGTTGCTGATGATGATGACTTCGGTCCGGTTGCGTGGGACTGAAGCGGGTCTTTTCATCAACACGGAAGTCACCTATCAGATAATAATTACTGAAAGTTTGTCTTCTTACGTGCCGCAGCTTGGTGGCTGAAGGTGGGAAGAAAGATGAGCTTGAGAACTCTCTATTCCACACTGGAAACGGTAAAGTTGGGTTTAATCTATTGCTGGAGTTCCCTGCAATCTTGCATCCGGAAGCGGACGAACGTTCTCGCCATTGTTCTGTCAGACACTGGGTGGAGGACATTTTGATTGAAATGGGGGAAACAACATTTCTCCATGGACATGTATGATGTATCTGGACTGGAATTCCGCTACCTTAAATTTGATTCCGCGCTACGATATGGTCCCAACTTTCATCATCCAACTCCCTCTTCGAGGTGTGCTTGACCGGGCGTAACGGCTCTACGGTGGTCTCCCGGTGGATTCCCTCCATCCAAAGCGACAACGTAACCGTAACGTGATCAAATCTTGCCCGCTGTCTGTCGGTGCTACCTGACCGCCCGGTACGGAGTTACGGGGCCCAAATCTGTGGAGCCAATGAGTCATCAGATTTGTAAATTAATTTCGCCGAACGTGATTTCTCACACCTGAAACACCTCCTCCCGGGGTTGGTTTGATCGATTTCTTACGTCGGCTAAGCAACATGCCTTAGCCACACACACACACACATCACTAGGTGTAGTATCACTTAAGTTTGGCGCTTGTACGCCGGAACCCCAAAACTTCCCAAAGTAGAATGGGAGCAAGAACAGGGTGATGAAAAATGGACTCTAAACGTTGTGTGAGATGAAATATTTTATTTTATCTTTCTTCCTCTTGACACGGAAAGGAGAGCACGAAGCCGTGTGTTTAATTGAAAACGAATCAAAAGAACCGTTTATAAGCCGATCGAAAGCAGTGGAGAAGGTGAAAGAATAGAATAAAGGGAAGGTGTCGGGAATTCGTTCACAAGGTGGTCGAGCTGTGTCATTGGCAGGTTGCAGAATTTGGTGCCTGGTTCCTTTTGTGTGACTGCGCGAGATTACAGTTAGACTTGTGGAGGTTTGTGGTTAGGAACTCTTGATTATTTAAATAAGGAGTTCGATCGACGAGTCATGAACTTGATCGTTCCAGGAGAAGATGATTATAGGGTGAGATTTATCATTGTACGAAGATATTCTATCGCTCCAAACTTTCCCCAAAATTCGACTACTTCGTCCATTCTTAAGCCAAAGGTGAAGTATTGCAATCATGCTACTGTACTTCGCAATTCCTTTCAATCGTCTCTTATATGTTTCGTGGACTAGCGACCGACTGGCGTTAGGAAATGGTTCATTAAAACAAAACCCAAACACCCTTCCTGGGTGCCTGCGGTCTCTGATTGGAACATGGGAAGGCGATTTGTTTTCGCCACCATTTGGGTTTTTGTGTTTTTTTGTTTTGCATCTTTCACATCTTACTTTCGGAGCGGGCGCACTTTCCGCAACAGTGCTAATTAAAGTGTTGCTCACGACTCACCCGTACCAGACTTGAGTAGCGAGTGGCGTTTGGAGGTGCTTGATTAAGATTCCACGGTAGGGGAGTGAAGAATTTCCACAACCCAAAAGGTTCCAACTCCACCACTGCAGCACCGGTAGAATGGAGGAGAAGAAGCAGTAAAGGTGAATACCTTCATTACCGAATTACAGAAGCTCATTACGGTGGGCTGTAAGTGTACTGTACCTTTACTACCGGACAACTACCTTGCCCACAGTGCCCACGGTCATTGGAGTACCGCTCGGGAGTTATGTTTCGTTCGCAATCGAACACCGTGCTCGGACCCTTTAACGACTTACACTAGATTGCATTTGCAGTACATGATTACATTGCGGGTTTTCACTTTTTCGCACACACAGGATGACGGTGGTATCGAGTTCTTCAACACGATCGTTCTGCAGCCTCATCTCAAGCTGGTCACTGATCTGGGGCGGGGCTATCACGTACGCTGCCGGTACAAGAGCCGTGAGGCGGCCTTGAAGAACGTCTCGTTTCGCCACAAACCATCCGATAGCCGACCGCTGGCACTGACCAGCGCCGAAGGTGCCGGTACCGATCGACGCGAGCATGGTCGCTCGATGGACACCGGCAGCAGCAAGGACGATGTGGCACTGGCGGAGGACGAGCAGGAGGTCAAACCGATGCCGGGCTGTCATATGAAGATTTTCACCGGCGAGAAGCTGGCGGAGAACGTGAAAATTGGCGATCCGCTTACGCTGGTGATCAACATCGACAAGCAGGAAGAGTACGGGCTGCATGTCACCGATTGTTTGGTGCGCGATGGACTTGGCTGGGGTGAGCAGAAGCTGATCAACGACGAGGGCTGCCCGCTGGATAGCGAAATTCTTGGCCCGTTCGAGTACACGGCGGACAGGAGCAAAGCAACGGTCACGTTCCCAGCGCACAAGTTCCCTTACACGTCGTCGGTGTACTATCAGTGTAATGTGAAGCTGTGCGCACTGAAGGATCCGGACTGTCATAAGGTGGGTTGTGATTGGATCGACAGCGTGTGAGAGATGTTTGTGTGCTAATGGGCTACGCTTTGTTTTGCAGACACCGACCTGCTCCAACAAGAATCGCCGTACCAAGCGACAGACGGATGAGGAAGGGCAACCGGCCACGATCGAAGTCTTCTCCGGGCTTCATGTCAACGAGAACGCTGAAGTGCTCAGTGATGATGCTGATTCGGTGTTCAAGGAGAAGGTAAGACATAAGCGTGGAGCAGTGTCTCCATTACACGGACTGTTTACTAACGAAGAACTCTCTTCCTCTCTATCTCTCACGCAGACACCGGACGATGCCATCTGTGTGTCCCAGCGTAGTTTCGCCGTTGCCATAGCCATTGCCGGTCTCTGCCTAATGCTGGCCGTCGTCCTAGCCGTGATGTGCATCGTAGCCCGTCGCAGCACCAAGTCGGTGTCCAACTCCGGCAGCTCGATCTACAGTGGTCCCTACACGAACACCGCCTTCTCGCATAGCAGCTAATCCTTCCCGCGACACGCTTGGCACGAAGTCACTGAAACAGCTTCGTGTTCACCATCACTGTGATGCCTTTTGGGTGTTTTTTCTCCGACGAACGAACGCTACTTTTCGAACGACGTGCGGGACAGTTCTTGCACGATACATAACCTAACCTTCTTGCAAGGTTCACACACAAACACACACAATTCACGTCACGCCATGGCGCGTATAGCTTTAGGGAAGCGATTTAGGGTAGTAGTATTAGACTTACACGAACTTGAACAGTAGTAGTAAGGTATTACCGAAGCAATCTCTCACAAACAGGGCGAACGGTCCGTTGCCGCGTCCGTTTCATACGATTGCTTTGCTAATATCGCAGAGATCATGGGTTTGCGGGGACGAGCAGTCAAAGATTCGTCCCTGCGCGTCTCTGGAAAGCACAACTAACTCCTCGTTTTACTAGAATACTTAGCGCAAAAAGCGCTAGACATGTATGGAGCTATCCTTCATTTGTTACTTCGTAGCACGAAACCGATCGGCGATCCTTGACGGTGATCGAACTCCTAAACATTTCACTTACAACATCGCTCACTTTCCGGATCTAAGTCAGGTGATGGGTACCGCTGATAGACTTGTCTAGTTTAATATTTCCTCTCCTCGCTCTTCTTTAATTTAATCTGTGTAACCTTTCAGACCTCTTTTTTATTGTTGTAACATGGGAGATGAAGAGCGAACCAAGCAAACGCACAATTGCAATATGATTGAAACATTTCAGTGTGTGTGTGTGTCCCTCCCTAGTGTCCCTCCCAGTGTCTGACGTAGTGTCCACCATCATGTCATCACGGACGGTTGGTGGCCGTACAAAATGCCTTCCGCTAAAACTGCCAACTTTGAAATGCACTGTAAAAAGTATCGCTAATTTTAATACTTTTATATTTATTGAAACGTGTACCGTGCGTGTTAGTCCTATCCCCGACCCCACTCCCCGTTCCTGATCCCGTAGAAATGCTCTCTCGTATTGCGGTTGTGCCGTGCATAGGGTAAGAAGCAGGTGTTGGCAAGATCCAACACTAAATCGATCCATTACTAGGAAGCTGGTCGTTGCGTTAGGGGAAGTTAATATTTTAAATGCACATTTAGCAAAATGAAACCGTAGAATGGAATTCATTGAATGTAACTGCGGCGAACGATCCCGTATCGAACGTACTGAAACGAACTAGTAAGCACAAGGGTTAGACAATAGAACTAAAATAAAATGTGAATATAACAAACGAAACGGATGCATTTGGCTTATGTTGTAACTGAAAGAAAGGTATAGTTGTTTGGAAAAAGGCTTTTGATTCGCTTTTTGCATTTTGTTTGAATGATTTCCTATCCATTTCGAAATTCGAACTAATAATGCTCACATTCAACGGTCAATTCAAAATAAAAATCGAAAATTCGAACTGACGTCCGAATTTCGAACCAGCGACTTCGAAATCGGTTTTTGAATTCGAAGTTCGAACGTGTGTTTCGAACTATTTCGGCTTTCGTTCGGCAGAAGTTTACAGTGTCATCCAAAACAGTAGATAACTTTTATCATATTTTAAGTATTTTTGATGTTTTGCTATGGAAGAGGTTTCAAGAATTACGAAGAATTAATTGTTAAATGGTTTTGTTAATTTTAAACGTCGTTTAGAACGAATAATATTGTAAAATTCGTTAAATCAGGTGTTATAAACATGCCTGTGCCTTTCTGTCAGTCACTGTTGTTATTTCCCTTTCTAGTTCTCTCCCTATCTCGCTCTAGTGCCAACTGTCAAAGTTCTTTTCATTCCGAAACCGCGTGTTTTGTCGGTGTTCGGGTAGTGCGTTGCTGAATTTTTCCTTTATTTGTGAAAAATTACAGCTACAAACTCACCAAAATGAGTCTGTACAACTTTAAAAAGATTATGGTGGTGCCACCCGCCAAGGTACGTACGCCGTGGAAGTGTTTTCGCCGTGAAAAAGCTCTTTGTTTACGTGGTCCCTAGCCGGATCTCGTGTACCTGCTGGTGGCATGTTTATTAATTCGTTCCCATGTTGATTCTGTGTTTTAGGCCTTCATCGATATTATGCTATCGAAGACCCAGCGGAAGACACCAACCGTTGTACACAAGCACTACAAAATCAGCCGCATCCGTGCGTTCTACATGCGCAAGGTGAAGTACACGCAGCAGAACTTCCACGACCGGTTGACACAAATCATCCAGGACTTCCCGAAGCTGGACGATGTGCATCCGTTCTATGCGGATTTGATGAACGTCCTGTACGACAAGGACCATTACAAGCTTGCGCTGGGACAGCTTAACACGGCCAGACATTTGATCGATACGTAAGTACGGGTGGCCGGTTTGTTTGGTTTGTCTGCAATGTGGTGAAATTGTGTCTTTTTTCTCGTTTTGTAGCGTTGCAAAGGATTACGTGCGTTTGCTGAAGTTCGGTGATTCTTTGTATCGATGCAAGCAGCTGAAGAAGGCAGCCTTGGGTCGTATGGCCACGATCATGAAGCGTCAGGCATCGAACTTGACGTACCTGGAGGAAGTACGGCAGCATCTGTCCCGTTTGCCTTCGATCGATCCGTACACACGTACGATCATTGTGTGCGGATTCCCGAACGTTGGCAAGTCCAGCTTCCTGAACAAGGTGACCCGGGCTGATGTGGATGTGCAGCCGTACGCTTTCACTACGAAAAGCTTGTATGTGGGCCATATGGATTATAAGTATCTGCGCTGGCAGGTGATCGATACACCCGGAATTCTTGATCATCCGCTGGAGGAGCGTAACGTGATTGAAATGCAAGCTATTACGGCGATGGCACATCTGCGCGCTTGCATCATGTACGTGATGGACGTATCGGAACAGTGCGGACATTCGATCGAAGAACAGGCCAAACTGTTCGACAGCATCAAGCCGTTGTTCGCTAACAAACCACTCGTGCTGGTACTGAACAAAACGGACGTGTTGAAGTTCAGCGAGTTGGCTCCGGAGAAGCAGCAGATCATTGAAAACCTGTCGGAGGATCGTGAAGTGATTCCCATCCTGGAGATGTCCACCGCCACCGAGGAGGGAGTAATGGAGGTGAAGTTGGAGGCATGCGAGCGGCTTCTCGGGTATCGTGTCGATCAGAAGCTGAAGACGAAGAAGCTTGACGGTGTGCTGAACCGACTGCACGTAGCCATGCCGGAGAAGCGCGACGAAAAGGACCGTCCTGCTTTCATTCCGGAATCGGTGCTTGCGGCTCGTGCCGCCAATGCGGAAAAGATCGCCAAACGGCAGCGCAAGTTGGAGAAGGAAATCGAGCTGGAGATGGGCGACGAGTACACGCTGGATCTGAAGAAGAACTACACCACGATTCCGGAGGAGGAACGCTACGACGTAATACCCGAGTTCCTGAACGGTGTCAACATTGCGGACTACATCGATGCGGACATCTTCGAGAAGCTGGAGGAGCTCGAGCGCGAGGAAGGTTTGCGTATGGATTCGGGCTTCTACGAACCGCCACCACTGAACCTGGACGAAACGTTGCTCGAAATCCGCGAGATGGCCAAACAGATTCGCCTGCGACGTTTCCAGCTGAAGGACAGCCGAAAGCTGGCACAGAAGAGCGGCCGTCCGATTATGCCCCGCCACAAACAGTCGATGGTACGTTCGCGCAAAGCGGACGATCTGCGCAAGACGATGGAAAACCTCGGCCTGGACATGTCCGGCACGGAGGAAACGAACTTTGCCAAGAGCCAGGTCAGTGTCAAGCGCGGCGTTATACCGGCGGTCGGTGGTCCGAAGACACCGAAGAAGGATCACGAATCGAGTGCGATCTGCAGGGCGACTGGTATGCCAATCAAGCGGAAAACACCACGCAACGAGCTGGGCATCAAAGACGTTATGGTGAGTATGCTGCGCCACAAAGCGAACCGAGCGCGTGTTAGCGGGAATAAATCGTTTAATCGTCACCGTTTCTCACATTACAGCTTAAGGCGAAGGCAAAGATTATGGCGAAGCACGACATTGCGAAGCGCGTTACGAAGATGTCCCGCAAGGGTGAAGCCGATCGGCATATACCGGATCTTAAACCGAAACATCTGTTCGCTGGCAAGCGAGGCACTGGCAAAACCGATCGTCGTTAGAATCGCACATGGACCGTCTTCAGTTTTTCGTTCTTTAACCGTGCGTGGATTTATTTTCAAAAAGTTAAAAATATATACAAGATTCATTTACCACGTACCTTTACAAGTCCAATTCCATTAAGGAGGAAATTTTGGGAGACGAAAGAATAATATTTTTAACGAATAGTATCACTTGCAAGGATGTCCAGTTGATTATTCTTCCTCGAAATTGTAAGAAGATACTGTGAGGACAAGGTCAGAGATGAAGAATGTCCCAAAACTTGGAGTCTGATCATATTGATCTATGAAAACGGGTTCAGATCACTTGAGATGTTTTAGTGACAGTAGTCACGAATCTTCAGAGTTGATCTTGGAGAGACTTAAAACATTGGTCAGTTCAGATCTTTGTTGATAAAAACTTACAACTGCTAGACTTCGGAAGAGAGTTGATCTGGGAAACTGTATCTCATTTGTCAGACACAGTAGTACTATCGTTAGATCATCTTCTGAGGCAAAAGCCAATATTCCGAAGAATACAATAGAAGAGCATCGAATGTAAGATGGATTAACTCTAATTGTGCCCTTTACAGGTTAGTGCAGACAGATTTCTAAGATAATAGTCTAACAGATTTCTAACTGCTTGAAGGACTAGATATCCAGGCAGTTATTGAAGTCAAAGAAAACATCATTACGAAGGTTTTGAGTGAAAGGATAAGATATACTTAACTCAGTAGAATCATCGATTGCTTGCGGTAGTGGCGGATTAATCTATGGGAGGAATTGGCGGCCTCGCCGGACAGGGGGACGTCGTCGTTCAGCGGGAACCCTTCCACCTTTTGATCAAGGACTAAGGAGTCATAATGTTAAGGACTTTAGCTGCCATTCCGCAAGGCGCTTCCAAAGAGATTGACTCTCCACTGGCTTGCGGCTACTCCATATCATAACGGTTTACTAAATTACTTCGTTTTGGCTTGAAATTAAGTTCTGTAAGAGATAATTTTAAAATGTAACATTTCCATGAGTCCATACTTCAACTGGCCGACAAACAAAACCCATGGAAATTAAAATCATTTGAAGAACCACACCGCGGCGAACAGTTATTGAACCGGAAGCATGTGAAAACAGGGCCAAACAATTTCCAACCGTAAACGGAACATCTCACCGAGATAACGAATTTCGCAAACACTGACCTCTGTCCCACCGAACGGTTTGGTGCTCATGGTTGAACAATTCACCATTTCCTGCTCAGCTGCGAATCTTCCACGATCCTTTCTATACGTGACATGGGAAGCCGTGTTGTGACCGGAATGTGGTCGGCTTTTAATTGCACGCATCGTGTGCTGCATCTGTTGCAATCCCGGAAACTGTTTGCCGCCATTTCCCCAATCATCACCGCTTCATGGGGGAGTGCAGGAAAGCATCATCATAAATAATGGACGATTTTTGTGAGCCTTCGCAAACGCAACGCCACGCACGGTGGCCATTCCAATGGATACGGTACGGAAGAATCGCGTGGGGATTGGTTTATTAATTTGACCAGCCGCACTTCGCACGCGTAATGGAAAACTGATTGACTTGACCCAACCCCTCCCCCCGTTTGGAGCGCACACACACACACACATTTGCATAAGAGCCTGAGCGCCCGGTCCCAAACGGTCGGTCGGCGTGAGGAGTGTTAAAGACCCCACTGGGAAGATGGTCACGTGCTACGTGCCCACTGTAGCATAGCAGCGGCAGTATGGAAATGGGGTTTGCGTATGGATTTAAGCTCCGATACGCGGATGTGTTGTGCCCATCACCATTCCATTGAGAATTGGCGCTCGGTTCGGTGTGTGCCCTGTGTGCACCGATGGACCCATTTGGCCGATCCCAAGCATCTCCGTTGCGTTCGGGGGACACCGTGGTTCACTGTGCAAATGGCATAAATGATGAGGCAGCATGCATTTCCCGATCGTACGCAGTGTCGTGTTCGTTCGCGTGCCCCACTGTACGAGCGCGCGTGTCGGTGTGTGCGTATTTGCAATTAATTAGAGTATTAATTAAATTTATCTCGCATAATAACATTTATTATACTGGCTTTTCGGGGTATGCAAAATTGGCAAGTTTGAATTATTTTATCGCTTTTTTCGTATTTTTATTTTATTCTTCTCTCTTCCATTTTATTTACTGGAAATGGTAGCGGACACAGATACATTCCCGTGTGGTGTCGGAAGCAACGGATCGCGCGCACTATTTGACGTATGGTAATTGATAAATTATACTATCAAACAATGGCGGCCAGTAAAAGCACCAGCAAACCTCTCTTTTATGTTCGCCACCAGCGTTCGATCCAGTTTGTTTATCATTTATTGAACTTCTTTACGGGTTACGGAGGTCGTTTTTGGTTACTTTTATTTATGTACGCACCAATGCAGCACCGAAACCGATACTTCAACTTATCTGCATCGAGTGCGTGCCTGTAAATTGCCCTTCTTTATTTAATGCTAATGGCATCTTCAGTACCACACCGGCAGCGGGTGGTAATAAATTATGATAAGAAAATATCAAGCAACGGTAATTACTGTCGCCCCTTGGCGGTACGCAATGCATACGGCCCCCCATTTGCATAACGATGCATTCTGTTTGAAGCAACTAATTGAAAAACCCCATTAACACATAGTGTAAATTTAATTTAACACCAAATAGATGAAGAACCGGTTCGAGAAGAGCAAAAAACAATGTTATCGGTTTGCAATTCTAGAATGTTTAGCCTTTCGGAGAGTCGGTTCGATTAAATGCTTGTGCGTCGTAAAACAAGGCCAATCAGAAAAAGAAAACCGGCTCACCGGCATACCGACATGATTTATGATGTTTGTACACGGGCTGGAATAATGGGAACGATTCGTTTGAACGGAATCAGCGCGGAACTGGCGTGTCGATTTTGTGGCTTTTAATTGTCGGATAAACATTCCACGGGACAACAAAATCCTTGTGTGCGATTGATCCGGGGGTCTGCATTAACGAGCGGTAATGCGGTGCACTGAACAATGGAGATGAAGTGACACTGCATGCAAATTAGTGTCATAATATGTGGACTAAGCGAGGATACAACACGCGAATGGAATATTGGCCATGTTTTCCATGTTCACTTTTCATTCGACACCCCGTGTTTTTTGTTTTGTTTTGCAGAAATTAAAAATCAATTTTTATGTTAGCGTATGATTTAATTATTGATCGTGAAGTGAAAAGTATTAATAAGATTTAATTTACGGGGAAATTAAAATTAGCATAACGATGAAATGGAATTTCCATAGGACAAACATGATTTCTTTGGTAACAGAAAGAAGGCTTGTCCGGTATCATTCTAATGACGTCACAGCGACTCATAGCGTTAAGTCTTCATTACACTTTTCAACATTTAAGGAAACGAAGCCATGTTTTCGAGTCAAAACCATAGGTTTTTTCTAGTATAGTGTCACAAATAGCTCATCAGAGTGAACAAGGTTCCCCATGAGATTATCTCTAATGCAATTGTTGAGGAATTTAGCGTCCAAAAGGAATTCTCAAGGGATTTGCGTAGCTCCTCTACTTTGTGGCACCGGTGAAGGCACCAGCTTCAATCGGAATGGAAGTTATAATCAAACTTACCATATACTTACCATACGGAATACTTTAGACTTTATATACCTTTGTCGTAGACTGCATGGGGAGAAGGGAGTATCGAAACAAACTTGGACGATCTTTGAGGCCTCGAATGAAGAACATTTCAAATGATGAGTAACATCTATGTTAATTTCAATAGCGAATTTTGAAGATTCTATAGAACCGTGTAGGACATCTGATCCTTAAGCTTCACCTGTCGATCGACTTCAACGCAGTCTGCGACACCATAGATCCATACGGACTGAGCTGTGAAACATCATGCAGTAGTACGGATCCTCTGAGCATTTGGGTTACAATAGACGATCCTAGCACTGTACAGGTGATAGTGAAGCGGGCTTCTATATCCCTAGGACGATATTTACTCGCTATGTCAAATTTAATTTGCTTCGTGGATGTTGTATACCAGTGATATAACTGATTGAAATACGAAACCGATGAATTGTATTGAAACACATTGCGGAAAAGGCAAAGTACCTGCTAAACAAAGCAGAACATTAGCTTGACGATTAGCACGGCGTTTATCTCGAGTTGAAAGAGGAGTTCTGCTACCTAGGAACGATCGTTACTTGGGATAACACCTTAAGCAGCAGAATTCAGAACCTCCGGAATCATGCTCTACTACGCAGGTGCTTGTCAATGACAGCGAATTCAATTGCTGAATGAAGTAGAATCTAACCTATATGAGATCGAGATCCGCGAAGGAGTGTAGCTATAGGCCGTAAAAGTATTCATTAGAAGAAGAGCTCGATACATTCGAACTGTTTCGAACTCTGTATTGTCTGCATGTTGTGGCGGGTCTGTGACCCGGCATACGTAAATCTATTTCCAGGGCAGGGTAAAAATCTAATCCTTGCCTAATCCGAGCCTAATCCGAGCCTAACCTCTACCTAAGCCTCACCAGAGCATGACAAGAGCCAAATCCTAAAATCTGATTAGACTCTGGTTAGGCTTTGGTTAGGCTCTGGTTGGGCACTGGTTAGGTTCTGATTAGGCTCGGACTAGGCTCTGGCGAGGCTCTGGAGAGGCTCGGGTTAGGCTCGGATTAGGCTCGGGTTAGATTCTGATTAGGTTCTGATTAGGCTCTAATTAGACTCTGGTTCGGCTCTGGTTAGGCTCTGATTAGACTCTGGTTAGACTCTGGTTAGGCTCTGGTTATGTTCTGGTTAGGCTCTGGTTAGGATCAAATACGACTTATAGAATAGAATTATACTAGTTTTGTTCTTTATGTTTTTTGTTTCTTTACTCTTTCCATTCGATTTTCCAAGTTCGATGCCAATTTCTTGGCCATGAATCGTTGGAAGACAGACGAGACCGAGTACAGGCTGTTTTCATCGTGGGACTGCTCTTGGGCGTTACAGACGTGCCGTTACTTATATCCCTTGTCGCTTTTAAGTTCGATCTCGTAACCTTCGATTCTCCTGTTTTCCTGGTAGACCTTCCCAAACGTACCAGGCATGGGACAAATGACTGGTTTCTTGTTTGCTTTCGTCGCTTTAACACTCTGTACCATTTATTCGACTTCAACTGTTCCTTAGATATCCTTCCGATCCTGCTTGTCACGAGCTATCCAATCCTTACTTCTATCCTAGTTAAGGAAGAAGACACTATATTTCTCCTAGAAATATAGTGTCTTAGCTAGTAACTAAGAACATTAATAAACAATCTCTTCTTCTTCTTATGTGGCTCTACAAACTCGAGAGGTCTTGGCCTGCCATGGCCGAGGATATAGTGGCGTCGGTTTTCGAACCGAGTTTTTCATTCGGGCCAACAGTTCTCACTGACTATCCTGTTGCATATACATTTCAAGGTACGGAAACCAGAAATGTGGCAAGTCCAAGACTTTTCGAGGTTGTACAGCCACAGAAGAAGGAGTCGACCGAAATGTATCCGCTTAATTAATCTTTGCAAAGATAACGCAGTAATTTTTATTACAAAACCATCAGTAAAGTGAACTTGCCTCCGATTATAATCTTACCTGCATATTCATTATATAGACATTTAAACTTTTAAGCCAGAAACCCCCGCGCTCCATTTCAACCCGGGCCACAGCTTCACAGCGGGAAGAAGTGTTAATGGTGCATCTTTATACCCTTTACTACTTCGGTATCTCATTAAAAACTCCACACAACCGCACCGAAGAATGTACACACGCATCTCTTTCTTCTCCGTCGCAAAAGGTATATCATAAACTGCTGCAAACCATTCCCAGCCCCGTTAGCTAATGATGATCGAGCGGCAGAAAGCGGTGGATCTTAAAAGGATTACGACGCTACACAATCAAACGGCACACGCGCTAGTGCGGTAGAAGGCATCAAGCAATCAAACTCATTAAAACATGCATTACCATAAAGCCACTGGGTGGTTCCGCCAGTCGAGTGACGAGTTGTGGTAGGGATTTCCGTGGCGGAAGGATATCCGAAAGACGCATATAATCCAATTTAGTTTGTCACATTTCATTTGTTGCTGCTTTTTGGACACAATGCTGCTGCTTTTTATTGTGCGTTTCCGTTTGATTGTTCATCTCCCAAGAAAACTCATTTTCATGTGGCGTTAGAAAATCTCCCCCCTCATTGTGGTGGGGGAGAAATGCATAAGGGATTGAATGAAGGTAGGCGAGCATTGGGTGAGAAGTTAAGTACTGACGTTAGCAGTACTGAGTACTTGCAGTTGCTGCTTCGGATTCATGGCATGCAAAGAATGTGCCCCCGTTGCTGTCCGTGTGCTCGAGATCAGTTTCGGTGCAGATGAAACAGTATCCCATGGCACAAAACCCAGCACGAACTCACGTTATGGCCAATAAAGAAGTTTGATTGTTTCACACAAACCCGTGATGCGCTGGGCGTTCGAACGTTCGTGCTGGATCAGCGTTACCTACAGCGTTACGCATTGCCTATTTTAGAGCATGTCCGCCACAGGTCTTGGTGCCCGACGTGTTGTGACGTCGTTTCGCGGGCTGGAAGTGCGAATCTCGATGAGGTTAATAGGATCAATTAGAGCCAAAGTCTACAGTCGGGGAGAGGTTGAAACGATGAAAACAAATAGTGTTACGGGATAGAGAATCGATCGGAACGAGCCACAATGACGACATGCGATGTTCGCGAAACGTGACTTTGCTGTGTAGTTTTGAAGCGCTGGAACCGAAACTCGTTGTTTGACCTTGTTTCAATACGAATCATAGAAAGTTCGCGACGAGATCAATGGGGGATTTTTTGTGTATGTATGTGTGCCATGGAAGCACTAAAAATCAAAGCATAGTTATACAAAGTGGGAGCGAAGAGAATTCACGACGGTTCCAGGTGAAACTATGATCGCTCGCCACCATCTGCTGCCGAATGCTGGAACGTTTGAAATGAATTTTTATTAGATTGAAAAGATGGAATAGCTGATGTGCACGTGTCGGGGAAATTCTTTTCTGTGAACATATTAAATTAGCAATATTGTCTCTAGAGCTACAGAGATGATAATGTAAAAATTTGCATCAGATGGTAGAAATGTGTGAAAAGTTATGATTGGAGGATAACATTCTTCAGCATTTCACACGTCACAAGATATGCTTAGGTGTTGGTTTGTGGGAAAATTAAATTCAGAAGATGGAAATGTCTTTGAAGATTGCCACTTAAGATGACTACGAGATGGGCCAGGTTGGGTCCGAACGAGCCAGGAACAAAACCTGTGCTTGATGGAACGGCTTTAGAAGATGTTGGGCAGAGGAATTGATCGAGTCAGTGACAACAAGACGGTACAAATGGTTAATAGGTTTGGCCACCAGTTTCGCGCTTGAAATTTTCCTACTAATAATATTGATTATACAATTATTCTTAATATCTCTATATAAGGCAGACCAATTGGCCAAAACGGGTTCTTCGGGAGGTGCTCTTTTTGTAGGCTCATCCTTCCGCACGAGCACTTTAGTGCCCCACGTTCACTTTGCATGGCACGTTGGCAGAGTATGTGGGACACTGATTGTTGTGAGTTACGCCACATTTAAAGAAATACGCCGATATTTTGTCGATATCCCCAGCTAATGGAGGATCACAAAATTGATATTTTATTGGGTTATTTCTGGTATATTTTATTGGTTCTGGAGAGGCCGAAGGCGCATCTTTCGGTTCTATTTAAACTCGTTCTTATTTTGCACCATCGCGGTCGCTCCTACAATGATGGTGGGCACTGTCCCATAAACGAATATGGGCCCTGTCCTATAATTGGCACTAGAGCGTTGTGATCGTTTCACAACACTGATGAAATCGGAAGGTTTCTGTACTCCATCACTCCCCAATTTTTCTTGAAGCCCTGGTTCTCTGGCATTTCTGGAGACCGTGCGTTCATTCGAATGATATTTAGACTCTTATCTAACCGTTTCGCATTGGGTGCACATCTTCAGCGTATAGGCCAAGTCAGCACGAAGGTATGTGACTGTGGCGTCAGATTCCACGATTTGGATCATCTCCTATGATCCTGCGAGGAGTACGGGGCCGCAAGACCCTTCTTATTGGACGCAGTTCGAGGTATAGGAAGATCTCCTGATACCCCGATTCGTGATCTTCTAAGGGGCTCAGATGTAGCCTACCTAAGGGTGATTTTTTATTTTTGACGAACGAATAGTTTGTCTATTTGACCCCACCCATCCTTTCCTTTCCATTCCTATGTTTGTGCATACGTCATATATGTTGTAACTCGCTCGTATGAATGATGATGCGTGAATGAATGAATGCATGGTAATACGAATGAGTGCGATGCGTGGATGTTGTGGGTACGATGTTGCAGAGTCAGCAGCTGCACAACACAACGACTTGACAGAAGAAGGTAGAAGGAATAAAAAAAAGTATATTGATGATAATACAATAAAACAAATCGCAAATGTCAGTTTTTTCAGAAGGTGGTTTTTCATTCTCTTGAACTATTCTGGTGCGGATAAACTCATGTCAGGGATGCTAGTAAAGGCAAGCCTAGAACTCACGAGGTTGTAGTGCCGTGTTGGAAAAAAAATCAAGTGTTTCAATAGTTTTCGTTAATTCATCTAAGTAAATAGACTCTCACATAAACAAAAACCAGCTAGGACTTCTCTCCTTGGAATTGCAAACGTCTTTCCTTTGGCTTTGCGGTGCAAGTGAAGAAAAAAAGAAAGTGCCCAAAAAAGAGAATTATTGTATGGATATAAATATTAATACGTGTAGTAAACGATATTAAAGGGTATGGATTTTATTCAATAATAACTCATAGTGCCAATTTATTATTCAATTCAACCTTATGGATCCATATCCATTGGATAGTGAACAAAATGAACATTTCCCTGATTTTTCTATGTACTTTCTCTTTAAATTTCCCTTTTCTCAAAGCAAAGATCAGCTCGAAACCGGAAATTATCTCATGGAAAACGGACGTGGAGTATCATAACGCTACTTGATCTGCTTCATGAGTGGATTCTGACGCACTTTCCTTTAATTTTAAATATCGTTCCTCATAAAAATTGTGTCTTTAAGGGTACCAAACGAATGTAATAAATACTAGTTTGGAAAATCGCAGGATCGGTTACTAGCTTTTCTCTTGCAAGAGCGGATGTAGATACATATTGCTGAATTTTCCAGTTTTGTTTTAATTGTTCTACTGTCGAAATAAAACAATAGAATATTTAAAAACTAGAAAATTCGGCAAGATAACTATTCTATTGTTGAAATAAAACTTTAATGAAGGGGAAGAGTTTCATCGGCACCGGGTCTTCACATCACGGACCGGGGTTGAAACCCTATTCGGACCGTCTTTCCATAGCACACTAACCTGCTACGTGATAAATAAAGTCTAATACGACCAGGCCGTGATAAAAGAACAAAAAACAAAAAGGTGTATTTTACTCATGGTTGAAGAATTTTGAAGAGGCGATTATGACACTCCTAGAAGAATCTTCATTGATATTCCAACGCCCATTGTTGGTCACT
>AXCM01002460.1:0-31536 GCA_000473375.1 Anopheles culicifacies | reverse complement strand
TAAGTTTTTGAATCATTGCTATGGACATGAACACTATAACCTTCTTCGCTATAATTTATTATATAATCTCACCATTTCATAATATACTCTAAGTTCAACAACAAGAAAATCACATTCCGAATGAAACTGAATGAAATATTAGTTAAAAAATGTAACAGTTATTGCACAATAACAATAATTTTTTTTTTTTTTTTATTCATTAAGAACGGCCAGGCCGTATTGCTACAATAACAATAATATTAATTAGTAAAAACAAAATTATAACTGACAAACTTAAGTAAAATTATCCGAACCCGTCGTCGTTCAATCAATTACAACGGATATTACCAACTTTCTTCATCACAATATGGAGTGCTTACGATTTTTTTTTTCAATCTGTCCTATTCTCCTATCGCTCATCACAAGCTTTTATAAACCGTATCAATAACTCCGCCCGGAAGTAATTAATTTTCTGAGGCTTCAACTATCACACAATCGGTGGCAAAGATTTATGAAACGCCAACCAGTTTATATGGATGGTGCATCCATTTACACCGTGCCGTCGATATAATTTCGCAATCATGCCTCTGATCGTGATCCTCTTATCGGGTGCATATTATCGAAACGTTTATGCTCGTACATGTACACGCATGTCCAACCAACGTCGATGGTTACGCTCGATCACAACCGGTGCCTGATCGGAACAGGGAACGGATCGAAGCTGTTGGCCCAATTCCGTAACGCGAAGGTGTGTCTCTGGTTGAGAATATTGTTGGAATAAATCTCTCTCCCTTGCCAAGTCGCCGACAATAAGTAAGACAACAACAACACGCCCTGAGAAAGCACCACACCGGGACGGACTGGCTGGTTGGAGTCCGCTTTTGAACCTACCGCTCGCCTACGGTTGCGATACCCTCTTGGTGTTGGGTGAAAGGCCGAGAAAGAGCTTGGAAGTTCTGAGGAGCAGTGACGAACGCACGAGACTGACGACAACAAATATAAAAGCCCATCACATGGCTGGTGGATAAGGTTATTCGATGCCGAGTGCGCGTCCTGTGCGCATCGCGAGAACATTAAACGAAGAGGATGAAAAGCTCTAAGTGTGGTGGATGCTGCCTGAAGACGGTGACTGTGTTTACGTTGGTTTGTCTGGTGACATTGGTGAACACACAGATTCCAGGTTTTGGTACATGTCCGGACTATTCTCCGATTCAGCGTTTCAATAGAACGCGCTTCCTCGGAACTTGGTACGAGATCGAACGCTACTTTACAGTCACAGAGGTTGCAACGAAATGTGTTTCGGTTACTTATGAGCAACGGGCAGATGGAAAGATTTACGTTCGAAATGCATACACTAATCGATTGTAAGTAGCGTGAATTTGTTTCTAGTGACAAACTGATAACCATTGTCTTTCCTCCACAGTAATGGCGTGGAGAGGATCATCTCCGGAGTAATGGATAAGGGTGGTAAAGCGAAGGAAGGTCGCTACCAGATCGAATACACCTCCTTCCCGTACAATTACAACGCAACGGTGATGGTGTTGGACACGGATTACGATTCCTTTGCAGTGCTGTACTCTTGCAGTTCGTTTGGTCCTGTTGGACATGCTGGTAAGCATCTATAGAATGTTCAATAAGGAAATACAATGGATTAACGGATTGATCATCCATCTTTAGTGTCCGCCTGGATGATGGCTCGAGAACGGCTTCCCGGAGGTCCTGTCCTGCAGCGTGCTTACGGTGTGTTGGATAAGTACAAAATTTCTCGTACATTCTTCCTACGGACAAATCAGGAGGATTGCGTGACATTGCCACCACCGGAGCCAGCTATCGATCCAACAGAACCATCCACCCAGGATGCCCGCAACGAAGGGGTTATTGTACGGAACGAAGAAGATCTCCAACAGTTACGCAGTGAGATCTTCGCCCTGGGACCCATACCGATCGATCCCGTTTCAGAGGATCATTAGTAGTATTTAATTTGTATCAGAATTGCATATTTATATTTATTCGTTTACTCATGTTCTCTTCGCATCTATTACTGGATCACCTAAATAAAGGTTAATTTCAGACGGATTAAATTATTAAAACATTTCTCTATGGACTCTCACCTAGTACATCATTAACGCAAGCATCAGTTGTAGCAGACGTAGCAGTTCCATCCATCTTTTCCATTTGCTGCAAACAAAAAAACAAACGTTGGCTGTCAAGTTCATGATCACCTTCGACTTTTGCCTCGCCGCGCACGGTACGGCAAAGAAACTGGGTCACTAAACCATTGCGCCCTCAGCAAGCAGTTGGAAGTTTGGTCCGTTGACGATGTTGAACTTTTCCTTTCGCACACCTTCGCAATCCATTACCGGCAGCGGGCTGCTTTCGAATGGGGGTGTACAGGCACATAAACAAACCAGTTTCCACCATTTCTGAAGACACCGCAAGCAACTCGCCAGAAGGAAAGCGAGAAACGATCTTTCAATGCAACGAACCGCCATTGTGGGACGATGAAGTTCAATCACTCCGCTGCCATAAAGTCGGTGGGACATTTTCTTGTATCTAATGCAGGCGAGGCCAATATTGAAAAAAAGTAAATATAACGAATAAAGCTTATGGGTTCGATACGTCGAAATTTACGAGCTGATTAATGTGGATTACTTTTTGTTTTTCTTCATGAAGCTGTATTATAAATTAGGTTGACATGGATATTCTATTTGAATGACACGTTTACCTTTCAAAGTAATGAAATACTTTCACAATAGATTTTGCCCAACATTGAGTCATTCATGTTTCAAACATTTTGCTCCCATTTACTCCTAGAAATTTTATGTTCTCCTGTATTTTATAGACCGCCTGGTTCAACAATTAATGCTTTACACATCTTATCATGTCAACTGGCTGCCATTTACTTACTAATAAACACACTTTCATCTTGTCGTTTTGTCAAGCTCTGCCATCGTTGGGTGTTTAGGTTAAGCTAAAAACTGAGCCCACAACACCCGTCACCCCAGCTCTAAATAGGTCACTGTTGGACTCTAACGCAATGACGTATAGTACGGTGACCCGAGTACTTCCCGACACCAACACTTCTTTCGCTCGCTACTTAATTACCGTTTTACAACGAAATTAAGGCAAGAGCAAGCTGTAAACTTTGCTGCCCTCGTTAGGGATAGCAAAAAATTATAATAAAATAATTATGCTACAGAAAGAGACATGTGACAAAATAGCTGCACTAAACACCACAGCTCCACGAAAAGACGTTTCACCATACATATAGGCTTAATGCGGGCAACCAGGTTATGCCAAATTATGCTTCACTCTTAACTTGCTCTGGCCAACGGTTGATGGTAAAGAACAACTGTTGGCCATTTTTTACGCTCGTTTTGTGTAGTTTTACATTCAACTATGTCTTTCGTAAGCATCATCCGACCCGCATATAGCCTCAATCAAACAGTGCCGACATGTTTGGTACGATGCAGTTCGTTTGTTTTTCTTTTTCGAGGGGCTGCTAATACAAAGCCACACCTGCCACGTCTGAGCCACAAAATTTGGGAGGGATTTTCACGTGTCTTCAGCAAAGTAAAGCCGCCCAAGATGTGTCCAATGTCTACTTACTTTAGTCCATCCCCAGCAAATGAACTTCAAATCGAATGATTTTAGCTTTTACTTGATTAAAAAAATCTCTCACACATACAACAGTCGTTTGTATGCTGCAATGTATGCCAGGAACGAAAATTAAGCGTTCTATTCGTTGAAGAGAAAGACGTACACGTGCTCCATCTCACACAATGCTCAAAACATTTCCCTCCACTAGTGTGGCTTGCAACGAGTCCAGTGGCTCTAAATTCCGGCAGCACCAGGTGAGATGCGTTCATTCCTTTCTGAGACGTACACGCGAACAGGTCGGCTCGATCGTGACTGTGCAGTGAGTGTTGAAAGGTGTAATAAAAACAAAGTTTTAAAATAATCAAAAACGAAGAAAATTGTGATAAAACAGAAACGCAAAATATAGTGGAGTAGTTGTGCATTGCGTGTGTTATCCCAATTTTATTTCGTTGTTGGGAAGATTCTTCAGATCGCTTGGAGACATACGTGATCTCAACAAACCAAGACTCGATAATAACAGTCTTGTGTAGAAACAGTGACGCCAGTGACGAACATCAAGTGCTTAAAGTCTTTCGGTAGATTCATCCAGAACCGGATACAATGGCCACCATTGGGTATGTCATCTTCTGCGTTATTCAAGGTTACGATTTTCGGGCTAGTGCCTACGCAAGCGTTGTATAAATAATTACCTTTGCTAAAGAAGCCAACATATGTACTAGTCATTGTACACACTGAAAAACGAATAACAAGATGTGATGCAGTATGATACATTAATAGGGGTTACATTCATGCGTTACGTATGGTCCTATGGTATCGTGTTTTGTCTTATACGTCACAGTTTGGGGAGTCTTCGTCGAGTTTGGGGATAAAATCTTCAATGAATTATGTTTGCCGTCTGATAATTGAATGTTAATTACTTGGAGTAAAATCTCATTAGCTTTACGACTTTAAATAAAATATTTCTGCTTTGCTGATCACTGTTGATCACAATCTACGTATGACCCATTCCCAGGAATCGGATCAATGCACAAGAAAAGCTCATGCCCAATTATTGCATAATGCCATGTAAAGCCTTCCCAAATATGAAAACCTCCCATTCAAATTTGACTGCTCGATTGCATGCAGGCAGACACGCCAAAGCCGTACACGTGAAGCGGTCATACGGTTCGCTTGTTTGATTTGATAAGACATTTGAAGCTAACAAAACAAACACCGAAACACATCCATGACGTCAGTTGTAGGCTCAACCCACAGATGACTTCCCTACCCTTTCATCAATTATAACATCACCCTTCCCATCGAGCATCCAACGTTCCTCGATCGGTAACGGAACGGTATTCTTCGCCAACGCACGTCATCTTTCTTTCTCTCGTACACGTTGAACACGCGTTCACAAAGAAATGGGAAACGAAGAGCAACGTGCAGCTTTAAATTTCCTCCTTTTCCGTTTCATAACACCGTAACCAAAAATCGAATCAAAAAGTCAAAACCCCCTCCGGCCATTTGCCCGATGCATCTGAACCGTGCGTTCGATGCTCCCAACGTAATGATCGTGTTATTTTTTTTTTGTTTTCCAACTCTCTTTTCGGTTCAGCTTTAACATATAACAGGCTTACGATAAGCAAGGTAGGAAAAATACACAAGAAAAGACTATAGATTTCTTCAATATTATTGTACACAACAAACAAGGATGCTAAGGAGGTAGATGCACTAAACATGAAAAGTGCATTTGATTGTTTTCTAAATTTCATTTTGTGTTAGCATAAAAACATAGCTTACCCATACATCTTCCGCTAGGTGCAACTCCATTAATCTTGTTCATACACCTTCGACAGGTTATTGTGCAATCAGGTTTACCATGAGCAGGCTTGTTTGGTCATCCATCATTAGAAGGGCTGCCTGAGTGGCCAAAGATTGACCTTGGGGAGTGTTTTTGGATACGTGACAGCAGTGGATGTAGTATGAAAGAAGCTGGGGCACCGTGGTAAATTGTTTCTAATTTACCTGATTTTTCCGAAATGCTTGCCCAACATAATTTAACTCTGTGACTAATTCTACCTAATCGAACCGATCGCTTCTTTTCAATCGCGTGTATGTGATGTGATGAAAACCAATCATTTTAGAGTTCATTGCTCGGAAAGACTTTAAACACAGGTGAAATTTCGGCTTGATGAAGAATGTCGACCGTAAACAAAACCAACATTGAGTGTGGGTTATTTAAATTGCGTGATTTACAACTCGCTAGATTCGGGTCACCGAGATATTCATGGCCTCGACGACTGCTGCATGCTTTCTCTTCAAACGCTTCACATACTGCCGGTTTAATCGCGTGTCAATCTACCACAATTAACAGTGTAGATTTGTATCACGCGTGTGTATGATACAAGAGAAAATGCAGATTCTTGCTTGCAACACAATAAAACGCATGCAGGACTTTCTTCACATTGTGACAACTCATTATAGCGGTTACACGCCTCGTGACTCCAACAATTAGACACCCAATTAAAGCCTAATGAATCTTCTCTTCTTCTGTGCATTTCCCTCAAGCGTACCACGGTGGACAACGATCGGAGTTTATCTGCTGGCCTTACTCGTTTGCGAACTAACGTGTGTGGAGGCTCAAGTTCCCGGGTTTGGAAAATGTCCCAAAGTGCCTGTGGAGGAGAATTTTGACACTTACGCATATCTTGGCCGCTGGTACGAACAGGAAAAGTATCCATTTTTCTTCGAACTGGGTGGAAAATGTATAACGGCTGATTATTCACTCAACCCGGATGGAACGATTGGGGTGCTGAACACTCAGAAAAATTCCCTGTAAGTATATCTTAACATGTAAACGTTTGATCAGAAGAAAAATCTAATGCAATTCTTTGATTAGAACGGGAAACGACAACAGTATTAGTGGATCGGCAAGAATCGTACAGTCTGCAAAACTGGCTGTCAAGTTTCCGACTGCACCTTGTAAGTAGTATACCTTGGGAAAAGTTATCATGAGTAATAATTAACTTATCGTCGTACAGTCAACGTCGAAGCGCCATACTGGGTCGTGGGTACCGATTACAAAACGTTTGCTGTCGTATACGCCTGTTCCGATCTTCGTGGGTTTATTAATGCCAGTGAGTATCCTCAATATTATCAGTCCCTTACATATGACTGCTTTATAACTACGCATGTTCTATCACTCACAGAGGTAGCATGGATTTTGACCCGCAAACGACATCCGGACATTGAAACAATGAAGAAGGCGTACGCTGTGTTGGATAGTGCAAAAATCTCCCGGGCATATCTGACCCGTACAGACCAGAAAAACTGTGGCGAAGAGTTAGTAAAGGTCACTAAAGGCATATATAAAACGTCAGTCGTTAAAGGTTGAGCTTGAGAGTGTGCTAAAGAATTGCGCATTTGGACAGAACGATGTCGAAATGTGTTTGGTAGGCTCGTCGTCATCGTGATTCCGTAGTATTATTGCAACTAATATTTTAAGCAAATATAGATATTAAGAAACTTGTGTATTAATACGAGAGCGGGTTTGTATTTCAGCTCAATTTGAGAAACCACTTTTTTAGGAAAAGTATTAACTGAATTGCTGTGCTCCATGTGTTGTGGAATTTGAAATCGTAACTTGCCCATGCAGCAAATGCGCCATTCTCCAAACGTCAAATGTGACGTTTGACAGGTAATTGTTTATTTATGTTTGGCTGGTGTTGCATCTTCGCGCATAAAAAAGGGCAGTGTTTATTTTGTTCAAAAATATATTCTACATTCCAACATTCCAAACAGTGCACCGAAACATGGATCCTGCCGAATACCGTGCACTGCACGAAAGTCTCATGGAAAACAACAACGGAACCACTGCCATCAACGTGTTTCTCCACATCGCGCCACCTGTGTTTAGCGTGTTTCACACGGTTCAGCTTATTACCGTAGCCAGCATCACACACATACCGCTTCGGTTTTTGGTTGAGTTTTTCCTGATCGTGCTGCCGTTTGTATTGCTTGTCACCGTGCTGCACCGGTTAGCGCTTAACATAACGATTACGCTGCTTGTCCTGTCCACGATATCGGCCGTCCATCAGATCCGTCACCGATTGCACCTGATGCCGTTTGTGCAGGTTCCCGGAAAGTCGCCCCAGTTCCTTACCTGTGTCCGAGCATTGGTCAACCTTACGACGGCAGTCTGTATACTAGCGGTGGATTTTCATTGCTTTCCACGGGAGCTTGCCAAAACGGAAACGTTTGGTTACGGGCTCATGGACATCGGGGTCGGACTGTACGTGTTTAGCAATGGTATCGTGTACAAGGTACGCCCTGCTGACGAACGACGTGTAAATGCGGCCAGAATATGGAAGGTTCTTTCCGGGACGGGACCACTGTTACTACTTGGTTTTGGTCGCTTTTTCCTCACCAATGAACTGGACTATCAGCTGCACGTGTCCGAATACGGAGTGCACTGGAACTTTTTCATCACACTCGCATGCGTTAAGTTCGCCGGTACGCTCATCATGGATATCATACAAGATCCAGAAGTGATTAAATTCGTAGCCATTACGCTACTCTGCTGCCACGAAATGATGCTCCATCTCGGCGTCTCCCGGTACGTGCTCAGCGCAGATACACACCGAACATCCTTCTTCTCTGCCAACCGGGAAGGTATCGTGTCACTGCCGGGGTACCTTGCACTGTTCCTCGCCTCCGTCTACATCGGATGGGTTGTACGGCCTTCGGAAGAGATATCGCTCGCCAAAAAGTTTTTACGCCGAGCAGCCAAAATTTCCGTCATAGCTGGTGTGTGCTGGAAGATGATTTACGTGTGCGAAGACATGTTCGGGATTTCGCGCCGTCTCGCCAACATGGGTTATTGCTTCTGGATACTGGCAATCGGTAGCAGTGTAACGGCGCTATTTATGTTTTTCGAACTGTTCGTGTACTTTGTTCGGTTTGAAGAACCGAAATCGCCAGACCAGATTATGAAGACGGACGATTTCTGCATTCCTTATGTACCGCTCGTGCTGCAAGCGATAAACGCGAACGGGCTGTTCTTTTTCCTCATCGCAAACCTGCTCACCGGTCTGGTGAATCTGGTATTCCAAACGTTCCTGATGGGAAGTGCAGCTGCTCTCACGATCATTGGCTATTATATGTTTATGGTGTGTGTGGCGGTAAGCTTCCTGTACGTTAACAACGTTAAGCTAAAGATATGGTAAAACGTCTCGGTGGTGGCATGTTGCTTGACCCCTAAAGTTAAAAGTCCGTTTCCGAACGATCTAGTCATATGGTGGCCATTTGTTTGTAATATAGAAGTCGGCAAAACAAGTTTCATTAAACTAAACTTATTTAACGATACATTAGTTTAAAATTCGACTCATTTTGAACAATAACGGACAAAAATTAGCATCGTCATCAAAATCGCCTTCGAATGGAATAAAGATAACAGTGTATAAGATAAAACAACCATACACAGTTGTTGGTAAAATGATATTACACACGCGTTTTTGGACTAAGAAATACTGTTTGCTTCCCTCTTTCCGTAAGTCACTATAAGTACACTCGGTTTAGCCTGTTGTGTGAGTATAAATATGATATGTAAAGCCATCCAGTTCCTACCCAATCTCATCTGTATGTAAAGCTTTAGGGTTTAATAAGTACGAGTTGTGTTGTGCTCGTCAATAAAACGAGCACTAGCTTAACCTCCATTTCCACACACTACACTAAGAAGCCGTTCCCCAGGAATGTCGTTTCACTCATCACCCCTGTGGTTAGTATTATAAGGCGAGAATTCGATTGCATTAACGGTAAAAATCGTTGTCACATTTCTAAACCTAAAGCTCATCTCTCTTTGCTGGACGGTTTGCTTTTAAGTGTATAAATTTCTGAAACTCTTTGTGGTTCTTCACCTGATCGGCTGCTTTCCCAACTAAACGCTCAAACTCATTCACATCGAATGCGTAGTTCGTGAACTTTGCATGTCGTTCATCACGTTCTGGATGTTTTCCTTCGCCTTCCGGATATACGAGATGGTCCCGCTCCCAGGTAAGATAGTGAACGCCTCGTAGTCGTGCTAAATCGCGATAGCAGTTCGGATCCTCGCAATGGTAAAGCTCGAACAGGGTGGCCCACTTCGGCAGGAAGAGAAGATGCGTCAATCCAGCACCATGCATACCGATAAAAATATCACTGTTGCGCGTTATTCGCAGCTGCTCGACGAACGATAGCTCGTGGCCGTAGCTTACACGCTGCACGACATAATTGGGATTTACCGCTATTCTACCTATCAGCTCTTCTTCATTCAGCACTCTTCGATAGCGCGTTTGACGTGAAAGGAATGTGATTCGAAGTCGATCGTCTGGACGTGCGGACATTCTTACTTTCAGCCGGTGAAGAACATGTTCGGAAAAAGCATGGAATAGACCACTGTTTTCACAGCCATAAATCTAGAATGGAACCGTAACGTTAGTGTCATAATTATACATCCTCCTCTTCACATACAACTTACGATCGGTGTGTTGTAGTATAGGCCAAAGATCATGCGAGGTAACAACGGTAGGACGACATTTCTAAAACATACCACCTTCCCGGCGTATGTTTTTAAATCCGCAATAGGGTTCTTCGTGAACACTTTAAACGTTTCCGCAAACGGTGATAGGTACGTGAACGATTCCCAAATCAACACGTGCGTATCCGTGCCGAACGCCCCTGGTTGGGATAGATTCACGTGCAACGAAGCGTATAGGTTTAAAAAATCACAGAAATGATGATACATATTGATGGCGGCATCGATCTTCATGATGAAAGCTGGCTTTTCAATCACCACATCACATCGCCCGTCCTCGATCGGAGGATGTTCGAGGCGCTCGAAAAACCGCAACTCCGGTCCCCACGATTGCAGTGGACTGATGTGCTGCAGTTCGTCCCGCAACCGTTCACCGTGCCACCGACAGTGGCCCCCGATCTGTCCCGGTCCCAGCACATCCATTTTGTAGCGGAGTGGTTCGGACCGGCGCTGTGCCAGATCGGTGAAATTGATCATCAAATTGCGGCCACGACAGAAGCGTAAGTACTTCGAGCATTCCAGCGATGAATCGTGAGGGAACTGAGGTTCGCACATGATGCGTGTTTCGCGAATTTGATCCCGCACAAAACCTGCAACGAAACGAACCGGTCACTAATTAAAACTGGCTTGATTTAATGGGCGTAAAGGCACATTTAATGGCGCAACGGAGAAGATGTGGTACTTCGTCTACGTGGCGCCACAGCGAAATAAGAAAATCCGAAAAAATAGCTTTTTCTCGTAATCGTATTCTCTTGCTTATCTCAATCGCATTTGATGTGCACATTAAGACACATGGTGCGCATCAGCCATAACGTACCGAAATCCGCCTGACTGTAGAACGTGTCCAGCTGGGCTTGCTTGTTTTTTACATATCCTATATGACTTCCGGGACAGGTATGATTCACGTATCGATTACGCTCCGTACAGCTGTCTTCGTAACCCCAACAGGCATCCTTACGGTTCTGGTAACTTTGGCTTGTTATAATTGTCCGATAGGGACACGTTTCATCCTCGGAGCATTGCTTCTCAAGAGCCGGAAATCGTTTGAAATACATCGGAAGGTGCGCCTTCGGTAGGTTTATGTATTCATATTTATCACAAGCTGCAAACCGTGTGCATATGGTTAGCAGAACGATCGCTACACTGATCGTCAGCACAGCGCCACGAACACATCCCATTCTAGAGGAGCACTTAAACCACTTCATACAGCATTCACTTCTTGTGCTAACCTGAAGACGCCTTGAAAATGCTACCATCAGCGCAAAAGAACCATGGATAATTGATCGCAGGCGTGGGAGCGTTGGTGTAGAACATTGGATGGTATTATACAATCTATTGAACACCTCCGCACTTGAACGACTGCACGCGTGGAGGCTTATGTATCCATATGTGCATTAAGATGACGCACGTTCTCCTTCGCACGATGAGCTAATAATACGGTGGGGGTTTAAACCGAGCATCACAACAACCGCAAGTTCTTTTTTATGCTCCTTTAATGATGCACGATCGTTCACCGGCACTGGTTAACTACGTTAAAGGACACTGTTTCACAAAACATAGCTTGATTTCTGGCCAATCGCGAGTTGTTTATGAAACTAATAATGTAAATTATGATATAATACACGTAGAGCAATACAGGAATGCTAATGTTGCCGGTTCAAACAATCCCCGCACAGTGCTCTATTCCTCACATCAACAACAGCACACCCAGATTGCAAAAGTGAACGACCCATCACAGCACACTGTTTATTAGCAGTTTCTATATGACTCAAACGATGCTGCAGAACCTGTGTGAAATCAAGCTTTATTGAATAAAAAGGTGAAGTTTTGAACTATTGAACCGTTCAACATTATATTTTACTAGTACGATAGTACTCTCTATCGCACGAGCTACCCGCATGCTTTGAAAGATTATCCATACGTTGGGCAGTACACATGAAAATTTTGAACATTTTTTGTCTGCTGCGTCGTGTCTGTACATAAGCTAAGTTTGAGATGGGGCAGTCAATTTTTGGAAACGGCTCCTTAAATTTATGTTTGCCTTACAACTCACAATGAATGGCAAGTCTAGCGAATCAGGAAAAACCTGATATTTCCCGATAATTTCCATTTTACGCGCTGGGTTGTAAACACCCCGTTGTTTACATCCGCAACCATCGCGTTCGACATTGAAACGTCACATTTGACATTGCAGAAAGGTAACACGAGAAGGCAGCCAAGAATCGGCTCGTTGCGTTTTGGCAATTTTTCGTTGCTGAAATATTGTCGCCAGACTCGGTGGAAATTCTTTCTACTGAGGAAGTGTGCGAAATCAAGAAGATAGTTGCAAGAGAAGTGCACAGTAAACATTGTATCATGTCGACGATAGAGCGCCACTCGACGTAAGTGTTCGTTCGCGGGAGCAATCTGCCCTGCCGTTTGATATTTCCCGAACGTGCTGTCTCCATCCGATCCGATTCGTTGCAGCTCGGTTACGCCCGTTGCCCGGCAACCCAGCCTGGACGATATGAACCTGGACCAGTTCCTAAAGATTTCCAACTATGAGGACACGGTGAAACAGCTAGACATTTACTACGGTATCGGTGAGTTACGACCATGATTGAAGCTAGTGAAAATGAGCCTTAATTGATATGTCCTTGAAATGATCGAAATTCGATCATGCGTTTCGATGATGTTTCGATTGTTTAACCTCCTGATTTTGTTGTTCTTAGTAAAACGACAACTATTGCAGTTTCAAAGTCCAATAACGGGTCTGTTCCCGGTGCTCAGTACGGATCGGGAGGTGGGCAGCATTCGGGACAGTGTGTACTGCGCGGCGGCCATCTGGAGCCTTTACCAGGCATATCGCAGAATCGACGATGATAGGGGTAAAAGCTACGAGCTCGGACAGTCGGCAGTAAAGTGTATGCGCGGCATACTAGAGTGCTGGATCAAGCAGTCGCATCGGGTTGAAAAGTTCAAATCGCGCCAATGTGCAGTCAATGCGCTGCATTGCAAATTCCACCTCGATACCGGGGAGGAAATCTACTCCGATGAAAACTACAATCATCTACAGATCGATGTCGTCTCGATCTATCTCATTTTTCTGGTGCAGATGATAACGTCCGGTTTGCAGATAATTTACACCCAGGATGAGGTTGCGTTTGTTCAGAATCTGGTGTACTACGTCGAGCGAGCGTACCGTACGCCTGACTTTGGCATGTGGGAACGAGGCTCGAAGTATAACGATGGCACCCCCGAGATCCATGCGTCCTCGATCGGTATGGCAAAATCGGCGCTGGAAGCAATCAACGGATGCAATTTGTTTGGCGAAAAGGGTGCCTCGTGGAGCGTCGTTTACGTGGATATCGATGCGCATAACCGCAACCGTAGTATCTTTGAAACGATGTTACCACGAGAATCCAGCTCTAAGGGAGTTGATGCATCGTTGCTACCTACCCTTTCCTTTCCGGCGTTCGCTTCACATGAAGAGCGACTCGTAGACATGAGCAAGCTAAACGTGGTACGTCGGTTGAAGGGTAAAAAGGGCTTCAAACGGTTCAGCAGGGATGGATATCTATCCAGAATAGAGGACAAAACGCGTCGCTACTATCACAAGGGAGAAATCAAGGACTTTGAAGGATACGAGTGTGAGTGGCCCATGTTCTACACGTACATGATAATCGACGGAGTGTTTAAAAACAACCTAGAACAGATTGAGGAGTATCAGATGGAACTACGGAAGTGCATGCACTCGGACAACAATGGAGGTAGGAACCATTTATTGGTTAGAACATTCTGAGGATCTGCTTATCGATTCCCGCTCATTATTTGTAGATCCAGTTGTTTCCATGTGCTATGCCCCAGACGGTGACGGAATGTATACGCGTGCTTCGTCACAGTCCCTTTTCCTGTGGGGTCAATCGGTATTCATCATTGCACAGCTGCTTACCGCCGGTTTGCTGCACATTAACGAGCTGGACCCGATCCGACGATACTTGCCCTCATACAATCGGCCAAGGAAAGGTGGCCGCTATTCAGCGTTTCAGGTAAGTACGCGGACAGGGAACACATAAACCTTTTCTCGGGGCAACTGAATAACATTATGGAAGAGGTTTTACAACCATTACACAGTAATGATTTCAGACTAAGTTGAGCCAAAGCTGTGTCACAACACGTGGGATGCTTTATACGCCAACAATATTCAAAACAAAACTTACATTCTACTAAACACAAATCAAAACTATAAATACATAACCGGGTGAATTGGTTTGAATTCGCTTCATACTACCAGCTATTTGGGTTATATATTACACTAAACAGAACATGCTGTAAATTTTGTGAATCTCTTCGGTTGAATTAGAGTTAGAAGGTTTAATAGATAGAAGCACACACACAAAATAGGTTTGTCAATGCTCGTAATAAGATACCTCGCTCACTTTTGATCAATCGTCTTTGCCTTAAAAGTATCTTCCATTGTGTCTTATTGTCTTTCCGTTTTCTCTTTTGGGCCCCTCCATCCAACCGCAAAGGCGAAACCGGGAATTGTAAGTAATGTCTAGTGGGCGATTAGCTAAGCAGCGCTACTAGGAGCATTTATTTAAATTTAGATTGTTTTAAATTTTTCTCACCAAAACTGTCATAAACCTGTTTAGAGTAGTTGCTTCATATTGTTTAAGTGTCGTTTCTTTTATTAAGCATTGTCACTTACTAATTTCCGATAGCTCGTTTCTCATAATGCAAGGATCTGCTTGTATGGCACATTCAAGCAAGAACTCATGACGTAGTAGAGTGTGATTTTTGTAATCTGATAGAATTGAAATGTTGTTTTAAAATTGTGTTGCTAATTTTTACTAGCACTAGAAAAAGTCCTCTGTTTTAAAAGACGCATTTCTCAGAACTAAACACACAAAAATCATACCATTCCTTCAGTCATATGAAGGGAAGAATCATGTGGCTTGTTCATGCTATTATTTGCAATTTAATTTTTTATTCCTTAATGTATGTATCGCTCATTTTGTTGTACCTTGTTTGTTGAAAGCAACTCGTGATACAGTAGTAAAAGTTTCACGGGATTCTACCTCTTTGTACCATATTAATGTGTATCACATTTTCTATTTTCCACCACTTTTTTGAACGCTTTCCATTCGCAAATCGCGCGGACAGCGTACGAAAATCGGAAGTGTAAGTATTCGGACCCGAAACCCTCCCAACACTGAGTATTCAAACACACGCAGGTTAAGTTTTTGCTTGTGGCAAATGTCGCCTCAAAGAGCTGGTACTAGGGCTCTTACAGAACCGCGAGCCTAAATACCTTCTGCGATGCATTTTGTGCTTGCTTGCTACGCTGCATTTATATGCGTTAATATTTATGTAAGCTGCATTAATATTTCAGCAAAAACAAAAAGCCCCGTGTGTTGCAAGTATGATTTATTTGTATAATTTTTGTGCAGACCTGACATGTCACTCAAAACTCATTCGCTGTACTGGTTTCACTCCTATCTCTTTTGGACGCTGCTGCCTCATTGGACGTGACGACGGTTGTTCTCTGCATACCCATCGTTAATCGGCTCGATCACTGGACGGTTGGATGCATTCGTCTGACCGACCCATCACACGAATGGCTAACTTTGCAACCACTTGTCAAATGCACCTCACATTAACTGCACACGCATCTGCTGGGAACGTTTCATATCATATATTGCATCTATTCGAACTAAACCACACTAAATACCGGAATTCATTTGGGGGTTTCGAATGCTGTATCCATACGAATGCGGTTGCTAACAATTGTTCAATCAAATTTGCTCGAAATGTAGGCCCTGGCTATGCATCGACCTGTAACGCCACCGCACATTGAAGAGCGTCAGGATCAGATGTCGGATTCGTCCAGCGAACCAGCGAGAGTAAATATTGAACTTTAAGTCTGATTCGTTTATAGCATCAAAAGTTGGCACCGTGAAAACGTAGTGTCGTTTTGTTTACTTTCTTTCGCTTCCAATGTTTGTTCTCGTTGTTTCGGGTCATTTTGTTCTACGTTGGTAATATGTGCAAAGTGTTCCTTTGGCTTTACTTGTGACGTTTTAGGTACTATTTATAAAAGTTTGCCAAATGTTGACCAGAATTAAAAATGTTGGTCGTTTTAAGAGTGTTTTAGATGTTTTTACGGGTTTTACATAACCTGCTTAAAACCCAATTCCATCTTCATTATTTCATATCTCCACTCACCTACTACTTACTTTATTCAAATTATCCTTGTATAAATACTCTGTATTTATGATATTTTACGTTGTCATATTGTTATGTAAATTTTCTTTTTACTATGGAAAATAGTAAGCTGCAAGGACTAATTGAAAAGAATTAATCGATGTAAACTTGTTTCTTATATTGCTGTGGTGTGCTCTAATTTATAACATCATGTGCACAATTTATAACATCATAAATAACATAAATTACATTGTTAGCACTCACATTCATTTTTGTTTTTTAGCACGGAAGCGTTTAGTTATGTTAAACTGTGAATAATAAACGTGGTTTTCCTATACTATGCGAATATTAATCGAAATGAAAAGTAACACAGCAAATGTTATTGTCCTATTGTTGCGGAATGCACTTTATGCTCGGATTCTATGCTTCTCCTTAATTAAATTTTTTTTAAATAATTAAGTAATGTTGTTTTGATGTGTTAATTTTCTTAAACTCGCCACCATAAAAGGGTACAGCAACCGATCTGGTGGTGCAAATAGTTCTAATTGCTGAATCGATGCGCCTGCAAGCCATGATGGCAACTTACGGCATTCAAACGCAGACACCACATGAGGTAAGCCAACTAAAATCTGGTTATACTTTTAAAAACACCCTCTGAATAAAAGTTTTTTGTTTTACCGTAGGTTGAGCCCGTCCAAATCTGGTCCTCGACGCAGCTCATCAATGTGTACCAGCAGCTTGGTGTGAATGATAAAATTGGCCTTACTGGACGACCTCCGCGCCCCGTCGGGTCGCTAGGAACGAGCAAGGTGTACCGTATTTGCGGCATGACCGTCCTGTGTTATCCACTCATATTCGAAGTGTCCGACTTCTACCTCTACCGTGACATGGCGCTGCTAATCGACGACATCAAGACGGAGCTGCAATTTGTGGGCAAATATTGGCGCTTGTCCGGTCGGCCTACCGTATGCCTGCTGATCCGTGAAGAGCATATGCGTGATCCACAGTTTAAGGAAATGATCGATTTGTTGGCGATGCTAAAGAAGGGCTATTGTGACGACATGAAGGTGCGAATCGGACGGTTGCAAAATCTAATATCCAGTTCCTGCATCGAGCATCTTGATTTTATGTCCACTTCCGACCTGCCAGATGTAGGCGATACTGCTTTCGCGCAGATACATCACGATTACATCGGCTATCAAAGCTTGACGGATGTGCCACGTGCACAATCGTATCGTGAGAAAAAGATAACGGCAGCCGATTATGCGACACGTTCGACCCCGGACATTCTAGAAGCGCTAAGAAATACGGAATCAATCTTCCTACAGTGCCAGCTGCTGGGTATTATTCTGCATCGCGAAGGTGCTCACTACGAGCTGGCGGGCGAATCAGTGCACGTTCGACTTACCGATTTGTACTATCGGGCCGGTACATTGCGGTATTGGCGTGCGGTACGGTACTGTAGCTCACTGCTACGCCACATCGTTGACTCGATTTCACCGTTCATCACAACGCTGCTTGTAAATGGGAAACAGATAACGGTCGGTGTAATTAGCCAGCGAGAGACAATCTTCGACAAACCGATGACTCCGTCCGAGATCCAAAACGTAATGTACTCGACCGTTCAGCCGTACGACGTGATCCACGCCGTACTGCAGCAAGAGGTTGTACTGTACTGTGGTCGATTGATCGCTACGAACCCGGACATATTCAAGGGCATACTAAAGATTCGGGTCGGCTGGGTGCTGGAAGCGATGCGGCTCTACCTAACGATGAAGGGTGATGAAGGGGCGGACATTGAAAATTTGTCACCGTTCCAAATCCGACAGCTGTTGCAGCGGGTGCTTACCGTGAGCCAGTGGGCGAATGAGGATCAGTATGTGCTTTAGAATAACTTTTCCGCGAGATTAATTTTCTAACGAGGTGTTTGCTAATCTATTTGCAGCTTTAGCACGCTGCAGCGTCGCCAACTGGAAGGATGTTTGTGTCGAGTGCCGAGCTCCTTCTACAATCTGGTTTGGGATGTGCTGGAGCGTACACCGCACGGAATCACGGTACAGGGACACAATCTACCCGCCATGCCAACGCTTACGAACAAAAGCCGTAGCGAGTTGTCATTTTCGCTACAGGTTGAAGAAATGCTGCACCAAATCACGCAACCCGAACGGCGCCAAATTGCTGTCGAGCTGCTGTGCATTGTCGCCACTATCCTGAGCCGCAATCCGGAGCTACGCTTTCAGCAGGTGCTCGATCTAGATCTGTTGCTGGAAGATTCGTTTGCGATGTACTGTAAAGATCACAGTTTGCCTCCGAGCAAAGACATTTCGCCCCTGTTTTCCCTGTCGTACTCACAGACCACCGGTTATTTGGCACGTGCTGCAGTCAACAGCGTGCTGCAACGGTGTGCTCTCTCCACGGAGGACTTTGCCGATGATGTTGAGGATCATTGCCGTGTGCAGTAATGGAAGACCAAATGCTAGTCGAATAGCAAGATCAAATAGTAGAAAGACAGGGAGAGATCGATTTTGAAGGAATCACTGTTTTTAAAACGCTAGTTTTTGTTTAGTGCTAGCTACTATCAGTCCTGTTTTGCTATGATCATTTGTTAATGTTATTTTATTAACGCAAACGAAGAGGAATTGCTCTTTTGAATGTAGTTGCAGTGCCCAATAATATTGCCGTTATGCGTGCCCGTCTCGATGCGCGCGGATTAGAATATATGTAATCTCTCGTTGTTGCATGACATGTAATGAAGCAATAAATTTTACCAATCATGACAAGTGAAGATGCGGGCAATTTATTTCTGGAAGCAAGCCGATTAGATAATAAATTATCATGGAAAAATAATTGTGAGAATAACAAGCATGTTAAAATTAAGCAGCTGTTGCCTTTTTTTCACCATCACTGTACCGTCATTTGGGTTTGTTTACCAAACAACCGAAATGTCAAATCAGGTTGGCGGCAAAACAATGCCGCAAGAAATGGACGATCTACAGCAGTTGGAGGAATTCGTGTCTCAAATTGCAAAACCAGAACAATCAATCAAGTGTACTCCGGATGGCATTAGTTTCGAAGAGTTTGCCAAAGTCTGCGATCTTCCCGGAGCGCCTGATGATGCGAAACAGTTGCTGCAATCTTCGATATCATTGCTTCGACAAGCTACATTGAGTGAGGACGAGCAGATAAAAAACATTGCAATTATTTTACGTCTGCTTATAGAAAACTTGTCCAGTTTTGTAACGCTGGAACAGTATTCTTGGTTGGTAAGAACAACGATTGCAGCTAAACTTCTCAAAGCATTGCCGATCAGATTTGCTACCTTGGTGAGGAATCTTTGTGATGCTTTGGAAACTATCGATCTGGCCGGTTTCAATCATTCTCCGCATGTGGTGAGTATTAATGATGTGGAATATATGTGATGCGATTTATTTAAACTATTATATTTCATTCCAGGTTCACACTGTGGCCAAGAGCCTAGTAGATGATATTTCACTGAACGGTGGCAATTTGTTACATGTTATCAAAATGCTTGCAACGGGAAGCTCTCCCATATTGTACTACATAGCAGTGGCACTTGTTTTTGCTGGGCTGAATGCGATAACGCATTCCGGCAAAGCGGTTGAATCCTACCGTGTACATGGAATGAGTGAATTCCTTCGACATTTGGAAATATGTAACCTGCCGTACTTACAGCAACAATGTGACAACTTGCAAACCATTTACCAGCTGTTAAAACTTCTCAGCCTTTACCAGAATATGGTCATTTTGCGCCATGGAGGTAAATCGTGGGAAGATTTGTCAGAGGAACACAAAGGATTTGCCGAATCCTTTCACATAGCGAATGCACAGATACAAACGTTTCGCAAGTGGTTGGATAATGTAAGCGCGATTGTGCAACCTTTCGGTAAAGATCAGGAAAAGGACTATTTGATAGTGAGTATATATGCTTCCGTATGAAGTTTCTGTTGTATATTGTTTGTAATAATCCAATAATACGTTCCATACATTCATCATTTTAGTTAGCGGACTTATTGCAAGTGGATATGATTCCTTTATTCGACGACTTAAGCCCCGACGATGAGCTAGTGTGATAACTTTGTAACGAAAATATGATACGTTTGCGATGAGTATCCAAGCAAAAACTCTCCCATTTGGTGGATAGATAAGTCTAGCAATAAACTGTTCAAATTGTAAATAAACAAAATAAAAGAATAGTAAATTGAACTCTAAAAAAAGGATGGTAAAATGACCTAAACTTTCTTTGTGCTTGAATCATTTCACAAGCCCAGTGATTTCCAAAGTGAAGAGCAAAAATGTTTTAAAATAATACAATGCGTAGTAACATTAGTGAGAGAGAAAACTAACAAATTCCCCTGCACACCATGGGAGATTGTGGTGCAATAGAATGCACCTGGGTTATTTTAGTTACATGCGAATCTTTCAAAACACCTGGAAGAAAAATGAAAAAAATTATACGGTTTTTCCAAACAAAGAGAACAAAACAAACTAACAAAAGTTAGGAGTGTTTATGCTTCTATGCGTTTTATTCGAAATTGTAAAATACATGCGTTTCTTCCATAGTCCACGTACTATTCAAAACATCACGGCACACAACGCACTCTCTTGCTGTCTCTCGCGCTCTTTGTTTGGAATTCCATCTCGCGACCTATTCTCGCGGTTATTCGCGGCTGACGGACTGATTGTTGGCATTGTATATTGCCATCCTCCGTCCGGTGCAGTTGTTGTGCGTGTCAAGTGCGTACTGTGGTGGTCGATCACTCTCTACCTAGAGGAGGGGTAGTACGATCGACGCTTCCTCGCCCCATTCGGTGGGTGTATGTGCGTGTGATTGTGCGTACGACTTCCGGTGCGGTTCGGAATGTTCGGCATTGTAAAGTGAAAACCAAATGCCATCTACGTTACATCTTCCTCGTGGCAGAGCATAGTTCAGGTATCTCTAGATCTCGCCGTCTACAGTACAATTGTGCGGGTAGTGTATGTGGCAAGTGTTAATAGGGCTGTTTTCGCGTTGAATCGTTCTAGCAAGAAGCCCTACTGGTGCGGGAACAAGAGCAGAAAACAAAAGCAAATGTCAGCTTCCCTTCCGTGGTTCCGTGGCCGGGCTTCGACAGGAGCAAGTTTAGATTATAGAAGCTGAGCATATGCGGCGCTCTGTTTGCTATCGTGGTGGTTGTTTTTACGCCCGATGTAATAGTGTGTTGTTTTCTTTCTAAACGAATCCCGCACCCGCGCGAACCAAGCGTGAGGACGGTACAGTGGAAGAACCGCGCAGTATCGCGTTACCTTGAGATTGGCGTCGCGCGTTTTAACCGAATCCGATTCCGTTGGTAACGGGCGTGCGTCCGTCCGTCGTCCATTTCATTTGGTTCGTTTTTCACTCGCCACGGCTCCACGCCAGGACCCGTCATCTGTGTACCGATGTGCTGTGCCTGTGTCACACAAATGGTATCGATCGATCGAATGATCGCGGAGTGGTGCAGTTTGGTATTGCCGAGCGGAAAAAACGACAATTCCTAACCTGACAGGTGAGTTACGGCGTAAACCAAACAGAGAAGGCAAAAACAACAAAATAGCAATTTTGATGCATTTACGAAAATGCAACATGCAACAAATCAATGGTACGGTGGCCAAAGAGTTGATGGAATGGCTATGAATCATCCTCAACACGGCGTAGTAGTAAAAAATGGCTGGAATAGAGCATTTCATCCGACGTGACATCTTTGTATGATTAGTGTGTACACGTGCACGGTTTAGAACGAACATGATCCACCTAGCACACAGTTGCATACGGCATAGTGCACGCACACATTCACGATTCGAATGCATTCATGATCATTTTTTGTCATATTTGCGTTTTCCATTTGCCGCTCATGAAGCACACTCCACTCCACTCCAGCCAGGTTAACATTAGATGCATTTTTGAAATACTTTTTACATGACACAACTGGGCTGGTTTTGCTTGCTCATTTGCGATTGACGATTGGGAAAAAAAAAACAATTGAAGGTAATTAATTGCTCTAATGAATGACCGTTCAGAGGCATGGGGTTCAATAATGAAACGGAATGATTTTAACACGATGTAACTGATATTTAGTTGTCTAGACTACTATCGTACTAACTACTATTGTGTTATGAAGAATTTTCTCAATCTGTTATCTCTCTTGCCTGTTTTGGTAATAAATCTCTCGACTGTGACCATCATAGAGATGTACTGTACGTCATTCGTCAGTAAAACAGTCATCCGTATCTTCAGAATGTTCAACACTCCGATAGACAAACGAAGTGATTAAGCAATGACAAAACATTTGGAAAGCAGCTGTAGCACATCTGCTGTGAAATTGTAAGTTATTGTATAGTCTAAAGATCTATGGTAGAGTGTTTTTTGTTTGTTCTAAAGGGCGTTATTTAATTTGGACCTATACCCAAACGCACTACACAAGATGTCGAGATAAAACGGGAAAGGGGGATAGTAAAGGGAGAATTGTTTGGATTAATAGTCAGCTTCGTAAATATTGCTATCCTCTTCATGTGTACATGTTACGCGTTTTTGATTAAACGCTTCGTTACTATCGATATTGTTGCGTCCTGCTAATTTGTGTTATTTGTGTGTGCTGTAAATGTTAATACGTTTATGTCTCGTAGCAAAAATAGTATTATGCGCAAGATTAAAAATGATTAGATAAGTTAGTGTTAGGTATTCGTGCTAATCTACACCAATGGTAAGCGACCCGATCTTTAAACCGATTGCTATGTCCACCACGTGTGTTCTTGTGTTGTGTATTGCTGTATTTACTATCGTGCATCTTCACTTGATTACAACCAATTGTAATTAAGAACAGATCCGATCGTAAGGGTGAATCAAAACCTTGTGCCGTGAAGGTCGTTCCGTTAGAATACACCCTCCTAGCGTACCGTTTGACGTGATCGCTCGGCTAGCGTACAATGCGCGGCTCTTGTAGAAGGGCAAGTGAAGTATTTATGCCATCTTTTCCACGAGGGCTGGCATAGCTCGTAGCCACTCGAAGCGATCGAAACAGCACAGTAGTAGTGTGAATGTGTGTGTGTGTGTGTGAGGAATTTTTAGTACTACCGGAAATGAAAATGAGTCATACGAAGTTGAGTAGTCGACCTTCAACTAGTTTATACCATAAATATGTTTCATCCGCGGTTAGTTTAACTATATAGAACATTTTGTATACTTCTCGAAATTCAAATGGCTGAACTTCGTAGTGATATTTTCAAAACACTTCTTGGAAAACCATTATCATTGCAATAAAAAGCAAAAAAAAAAAAAACAGAAAGAGATAAGATACACTGAAAGTTCATAGAAAAGAAAGGATTATAAGTAAGCTTCTACATATTTGGGGCGTATTACGCCAGCAGCTAGTTGTAAGTTGGGTGCTACGGAGGAAGAAAAATAAAACAAAACCAAAGAACGAGCAAGGTTACGGTTAACCGACGAATATGGTATGATTGTGGTGCGAGGGTCACTAATTGAATATTATAGTTGAGATGTCTATTTCCCCTACGAACCACCATTGATGCTGTCCGGATACCGGGCTTTGAGGAGCTTTGTGACTATCGTAACTAATATTTCTAACCAACTATTTCAAGCCACCGTGTCCGATGATGAATGAAGCATCTGCTATCGTAAAGCATTGAGAGATGTATGTGCGTTCACTTATGAATGATACCATCGCTGCTTGTATCTTGGGCGGAGTAGGTTGTCGGGCGTCTGTCACGTTCTGCGTATGATAAACTAAAAAACATGAACGTATAACCCATTCCATTGCGTTTGTATGTGATAATTTACTTCGGATAAAGCGTGCAACGTGCAACGCAAATGACGTCAGTAGCATATGAAGAAATACTTACAAAACGGGCATTAGCTTGGAAACAATACGGTTCATTTTGTAGTTTCGTTTAAGGTTTGCAAATTGCTCTCAAAAACAAGAGTTTGTTTTTTTTTATTCGTAAAACGAAATGAAGCGGCTCGAGGAGATAATAGCGCCGGTAGGGCCGAGGTTCGAATTCGTGGAAGCTAGAAACAAAATGTACATTAATTTAGTACATAATCTTATTAACCTGCAGCGCCAAATGATGGGATGGTGTTCATTTTATGCTGCAAAGCAGAGATAACCGTTTGTGTTATCAGTAATCGTTACGATGTGTGTGAGATTAGTATTGTAGTAAGCTTGCGCGATATCACATGAAAATCTCTTCCTGGTTAGATTTTGTCAGTTTTTAAATATTAATGCGCTTTCAGGTCTTCAGAGGTCGGGTCATGTATAATGACGAACGAATTACATAATCAACACAAGGAACAGATGGTTCTCAATTATCTTTGTTTGTTTAATTAATATTGTAATTATTATTTAAATAAAAATGTCGGTTCTCTATTTGAAGTACAAATTAATAAATAGTTTCCGTTTTTTTTTCTTTCCGCAGTGCGTTAAAACAACCGTTATTTGTTCCTCTGGCTCAGGACAAGGGCTTGCAGCAATCATATCTTGCAGATAAGTCGTACACAGTGTGTCGCTTATAGTTTTCTCGAGTTTTCTACCGAATGCAACCTGCTGCATATTCCTACATCGTAAGGAAAATCGCCCCAACAGGGAAAGTCCGCAGAAAAGCGAAACAAAAAAGTAGAAAGACAGAGTGGAAAAAGTGATCCAATGATAAATTTTCACGATGTGGTGGATGGCAGACACACACCAAAGCAGGCTGATATGAGAGTGAGTGGAGTGTATAGGGAACCATGCTGTGTGAAGTGAAAATTTGACCCGAAAATAAGAGTCTGTAAGCGCATAATCGGATTTTCAACGGTCCAGTTTCATTCGTGATAATTGATGGGTGATTTTGGTGGTTTTAAAGAGTGCTTCTAAAAAAATATATACATATATTTTAAATATTACAGTTGCCCTAGAGACGAAAATTTTGGACAGTGTTGTGGAAAAAAGTGTTACCAAAGTAAGCATTGTGTTGCAATTTAGTGAAGTAGTGTGACGTGTAGTGAATGTAAGCAGGGTAGTGGCCCTTCGATGCCAAACGCAATCATTATGCCAAACGAGAGTGGAGGTTTTGATTTGTGGTGATAATCATGTGCCACCTGTGTCTGTGACAGAGAAAGAGAAAGAAAAATATAATCACAAGCTAATCAAATAGTTTGTACAAGGTAAAACGTAGCGTATAGTTTTGGAGGTGAAAATTGATTCAATTCGAACCGGTTGATATTTCCGGTGCATCGAATACTACCGGACGCACCCGGATGGATTCATCAGCTAACCAAAGCAGTTAGTCTATGATCTCCAGGACGCATACACATCATCATCATCATTTCCATCACACAAATCAGGGCTAGTAGGTAAGTTTACTTCATATTGTTTTCGCTTTTATGATGAGTATACCGCACGTGTGCACATGGCAAAGAGATGAAACGCAACGGGCAAATGATTTTCATCACTCGTTGTTCAAGCGGGAAACATCGGCTTGACCATCAAAACCATTTAGCCTGTGCATGTTTATGTGAAGTTGTCCGAGCATTTGCCAGTTTGAATGTTAATTTATGGCCTCACTTGCACACTCACACGGTTTCTTCGTGTGATCCAAAGAAGAATCATCTTGCCAGGTTCTGGTTGGGATGCGATCGTGAAGAACTAAAATGCGTTATTTACATCCGCGACCGGCTTATGATGTAAGCTGGGCGGGGACCGGTTATGAATTCGTTTGAGGTATGAAGTTCTTTTCAAATATGTCTGCGTTGTTTATAATTTGTGTTAAATTAAGAATTCTATTTGCACAAAAAACATCTTTAGTCTGTTTACGATCGATTGTTTTCTTTCTATATGAAATAATGTTGTTTACTTTCTGAAGAATTCCCGTACCGGGAATGCTTTTGGAAAATGTTTAAATTGAATTGAATCGATAAGCTTTTAAAAGCGATTAGCGTAACAATATTTTTCAAATAAATGCTTGAAATAGATTGTAGTGAAAAACCACAACATCCATCATTTATCATGCTACGAAAAGTGATGAATGGCCGCCGGTCTCCTGTAATGCCTTGGCCGGTCTCCTGTAATGATCATAAACAGAAATTCAATCGTTCTGAAACGCCACTCAAAATTGTCTATTCACATATCGTTCGACACCCGTTACAACCTCATACATACCCTTTTCCATCGGTCCCAAAATGCGTAAGAAAACCTCAATCTGGCCGCAAACATGCAGTAGCCAATTATACGGACACGATCATCGGTGGTCCCCATGCTGCCACGACATGTTGCAACGACATACTGTCGGGGCTAGTCGGGAGAGGGCAGTAGGCCAAAAAACCAGGAAGGTTATTTATAAAACGGAAAGCAAAAGTGATCTCATCTGGTTCAGTGCATTGGATGAATGCGTGTGGCGGGCCGGGATTGTGGGACACTACGATTTGAACAGAAACATGATTGTCCCATTGGGAATAATATTTACCTCAACGTCTTCACTACCGGACCATGGCCGGTGTGTGCATTGTGTTGCGTTAGGATAAAATTATTATATCTGAAAGAAGTGTTGTCGTCACTTGCAATGGATTAATTTGTATGATAAAAATGTATGCATTTTTTATTTGAATAGTGGATCTTAGTTTTCGGATTGTCTGTGTGTAAGGAATAAGTTGTAATTAATTTACCGTTTACACTGATGGACGGTTTGAACAAATGGCTAATGAATTATTAGTACACGACGTAAAACAGTCATAATAAACGGCCATTTTAAAGCCTGTGCTCAATTTTACGTTCCATTCATCCGTCCGTGTGATGTTTTAAGGTTTCTTAGCCTCAGCCCTGGTAACCGAGTATCATGTTTCCATGTTGCGTTCCCTTATGAACGTACCCAACGCACCATAAACACGCCATAACCTTGCACAGCTGATACAGCCGGCTGCATGCGATGCATAAACCGGATGGCATTGCACCCGTAATGGCCCCGAGGCGCGGGTCTGCTTGATGTCGCGACAGTTGTCTGTGAGTCGATCGTCCTCACCGGCACATCATGTCATGATGTACGTGTGAATCATTGCCATGAAGGCGAGATGCAAGAATGCACCCATTTACTGATGATGGTAGTTAGTGCATGCATGTGTCTGGGTTGGGTTTGGCTTCTCAGAGCAAAACGAACGGCTTCTTCACTACAGATGTTCTCGGATAGTTTTTACTATTCCACATAAACATAAAGGTGTGGGTTGCATATTCGTGTACAGAACTTCGTTCGAGTACCTCGCTCCTGTCGAAGGCCGCCTTGAAAGCCGTCCGGTTTTAGGGTGGGTCGGATTTTTTCTTTGACTTACAAACTAACACAAAAAAAACAACATCAGCTGTAGAAAGGAAGCTTAATCGATACCGAAAAAGGTGCCGACTGTTTGCCAAAATATGTGTACTTTTTTTGGATGTGAAATGGATGGAATACAATCATGTACGTTGTTTTTCTGTTAATTTCTCTTTCGTATAGTTAGGTAAAGAGTTTTAGGGCAAGGACAACTATGAAGGTTATTGTTCATGAGTGTTCTTCCCTTGTTAATTCGTCAGGGTGTTCATGAGATGAGGTTATCAATAAGGTTATAGTGAGAAGTGGTTATATATAAGAAATAGTGAGTTTGTTAGAATTAAAAAGAAAGCTGGACTAATGATCAGAAGTAGACACACTATTTATTATAAATTAGCATATATAGGTAAGGTGGATTACATAACAGCTTCTCAGATTCAGTTATCATCTCATTCAATATTATTTGAGGGCAGCCAATCGATATGAGTTGCACGAAAAGTTAGAATCAACTCCGAAGAACGAGACCATGGGAGCATTTCGAAACTGTTAGCTTACAGTCTTACAAAAGAGAATGGGACAGGTATGGACTGCTGCACAATGTTGTTGTCGCTGATTGTTATGTTTGAGATATGTGAAGTTCTGCATAGCTTAAAAGTTCAATCGCTTGTTTGTGCAGTTTAATCTTCCTTATTCTTGTATAAGCCATAACTACAATTTTATAGTATTCAGATGCATGACGCCAACCTAGAAGAAGAGCTACTAATCTAAATAGACTACGGCAATGCTAGTCGTTGTAGTACATTAGCTAGGAAATAAAGCAAGCTGCTTCTTTTGTTATTATAGATTACAGTTATGGTATAACTTCACCGTGTTTAAATGCTAGAACTCGACGATCTTTATTTATTGAACTCTTTAAGATGTACGGTTCCACCGTTATTGTTTCATACGCTTCATAAGCATCTTCCAAAGTGCATCGAGGGTCTACAACGCCAGACATCGCCTACTTCAGCGCTTATCAGAGAAACAAGCGAAGAAAGTCAAACTAAAAGACACCCTGAGTGTGTCCGTTTTCTGAATACATAATTCATTCCGCGGTCTGTACGGCAAAAACCCGCAACGGTGACGCGAAGTACGTGAAATCATGTCATGTCTGCGATTGCACTGAATTTATAAATCGTTTTAAACTGTGCCGTGTGTGAGTTTGGTTGTTTCCGTCGCAGTGAGTACAATGTACCATTTACTTTACGAAGCGAAGAATCGATAGTATTGATTGGATGGAGTTGGGCAGTTTGCAGTAACAGTTTTATTAGCATAACACCCATCGTGAGATGGGCGAACTTTTATTTTGCCGTAAGGGTATTTTTCAAAGGAATGAAGTAGTACCATTCTGCTGCGGCAAATCGTTCACTCCTCTTGTTTACTGTCCCAATGTCAAGAGTGCGAAGGAAAACACACGTTGATAACCTTTCGGTGCGATTATGAAGCAATGCTCAAATGGAAGTTGTTTCCGATTTAATAATCCATGAACACCATTCGCCAAAATGTGTGTCCAGAATGCGATCGATTTGCATAAAACCGGCCAGCAGCAGCCCGGGGTATACATTTTTCATACGTTACGTGAACGTCTTTTTTCGGATTATTCAATGGGCGCTGATTTACTCCGACAAAGTCTAAGTTGTACTCGCGAGGTTTTGTGTGTTTTGCTGCCGTGTCTCTGGCTCGTGGTCGTGTCCGATGATGTCATCCAACTGATTAGCAGCGAGGTTCTTTTTGCGCTTAATACCACCGATGGTTGCTAGTTCTATGAGTGGTTTTTAACACGCGTTGAAGGTATTGAGCAAAACAGACATGTTAAAATGTGTTTTTTGAAGCTTTTGATACAATGATGTTGTTATTAGTAGGGTGTGTTACTTAAATTGGAGAAAGCTGTATACCTTTTTGTGAAGAACTTTTGATAATGGGCATTACACAATTTTCATAATCATTTTACACACGCCTGTATACAGATAGCAAATTATATAAAAAAAAACTATAAACGCCCATATTTCATGTTCCTCTCTGCCTGGTCCGTTTGTTCATGATGTCATAGATTGCCTCTGGCATTGCAGATAGTTTTCCGGTTTCGCTGATACTGATGCGCTGTTGTTTGCAGTTTCTATTTCCGAATATTCCTCTCATTTTATGGCGTGTGTGTAAAATGCAGCGAAAAAGTCACGAGTGGGTGTATTTTTTTTTTATATGCTTTATAAATCATTCTCAAACATCTCGTCGCTGCGTCGCATGTTTAGGCTATCAATTTGTGGTTTATTGTATTTTAAGATACAGCTCACCAGCGAATTCACGCTTGCAATTTGCTAATGGTGCTGCTGCTTGTCGAAAATATTTCGCAACCGATTCTTTGCAAATGTAAACAGGTAACCATTCTCCACTCCTTCGATGTACTCCTGAAATCTATTACACACAGCTTGAAATTTCGGGATTTCGCACGGATCACATGTGACTGTCCTTCCGTGGTGACCAATCCTTTTTTAATCCGCGTGATGATACGTTCACGATCACGCAAACGCTTTCGTTGGCTTCATTTTAGTTACGTTCGCTAACTTTTGATGATGGCTAATTCACTTGACCGGCATGGTGAAGGTATTTGTACGATACAAGGGTAGATACGATAAGATGACTGCAAACGTAAGTACTGGTCAGGGTGAGTTAATTAACCCTGCGTTAGATACTTAGAAATCGTTAAGTACTTTGGAGATTGGATCCGGAGAATAAAGCAATGCTTTTGCAGCTCGCCACGTTAACCGATGAGTGTTGGGAGACACGAGTATAAGTAAAAAAGAAGCGCTTTCCGGCGGATTCGCTAGTGCTTCTCATTTCGCTCCTAATTACGCTAATGATATGCATGCATACTGATAGTTCATCAACCATCAGTGTCCCGTCGCGTGCATTAGACGCGAATGTGAAGCATACGAACCTGCTGCCAATGATCCAACAGAGAAAAGATTCAAGATTGATGCCGAGCAACAACGTGTCATGTTTGCGTGCGTTGTTGTGGTCAGTGCCGTGGCATAGATACAAAAGACATCTTATACGTGCAAAAAGTCATGATACTCATGGTCACGGTTATATTAATGGCGTTTCATTTATAAAGTACATTATGAAAGCTATCTTAGTGTAGCGTACATATTTGGTATGATTAAAAATGTGGAGTAATGAAAAAAAGGAGAATTTTTGTAATTAATTCGGTTATGAGAGGTTTGAAAAACAGTAAATTCTTCCATTCTTATTTGTAATGTTACCGATATTCCTAATCAACATTGAAGATTCTAAATAATTTCTTATCCCTAATGAAGATTGAAGATTCCAAAGAATTTCCCCTACCTATCGCGTCGACCACTGCGAAAACATTACGAATTATATAAAAGATATCTTTTATCCGTATTCCGTTATGATATAATTCATCAATGTGATCGTCAACAAGACGTCTAACGCCCATTTAGCCAACTGAATGAACTGAATCTCATGTAAAATTTGATAATAGGGCCTAAGCTTCGTGCACAGTAATAGTAATGAATATTCATATTTTAATAGAAAACAGAACTAATTTCCTGGTTGTCCTTGGCGCTCCCAGAATCAGCCCCCAGTTTAACGGGGGGATTACGGGTAATGTTTCTGGTGTGATTAAAATGCAAATAAGGGAAAAAATGCAAAAAAAACACACGAAACGGAGCTCGATGTTTCGTATGGTTATTATAGTGCGTCAGGATGGCGTGATTTCACTTTCACTCAACTCCAGCGAACAATGACCTTTGCCGTCTGCTGCCCTGTGCAGAAATAGCAGACGACCGTTCTTGGGAAAATGTGTATCAGGTTTTCCAATGTTTGCGTATCTAGAG
>KI423154.1:9108-34105 GCA_000473375.1 Anopheles culicifacies | reverse complement strand
AAACTCAACCATATGCACACGCTTTAATTCACATTACGATACGCATCGGCCACATGCGGTAGCTATTGATTTCAGGTTTCTCTTTTGAAATATTTTTCTACATTCCACACTGTCCTTGCCTTCAACATGCAGTGCGCACACGGTACCAGTCAGCCATGTACCACTGTGAGGCTGTGCAAAAGTGCAATGGAAAGAAAAACTTGCCTGCAGCGTTGTTCCTTCATTGTTGTGGAAGCTAGGTTTATTTTCTTTTTTCTCCCTTTTCTCCGCTGGTGGGAAACCAAACAACGAAAGCCAGTTGTCATTGAGTCCATTGCCCAGCGGGTGCTCTAGCGATGATGATCGTCATGATGATGATGCTGATAGTTTGCTAGCTACAATATAAAAAAAAACACATACACACACTATACAACAACCGATTGGATGAACTTTTCATTTTACAACATGCTCCAACACACGCTCCACCAAAACCTGACGGCGTTACCACCCAGGATATTATCCGTTTTGTTGAGTAGCACCAGTAGCAGCAGCAGCAGGGAGGATATCTTGTGGGAAGGTCCTTGTGTGACGAAATCGATGTGAAAACTTTCCAATCATTCTTCCCTGCCTGCTTGTTACTCACGTCCTCACGTTCGCTCTACAGCGTACTGTAAATGCGTACGGATTCGATAGAAAATGGGTCCATGTTTGAACAAGTGATCAACGGCAGGAAATTTGCCGCTTGTGAAGTTAATGGGAAAATAGTACACGATATTCTAGGAGCCTTTTTTTTTCCTTTTAATTCTCTCACATCCACCATTTCTCAACCCACTCTGCGCGAAAGCTACGATTAATGATAACGGAAGTTTACTGCAGTTCCAATCATCAGCAGCATACTTGCAAATGGTGGAAGACATTTTCAGACGTTTGTGTAAACAACACCGAAAAAACCGGCCTCAAAATAAGCTACTCATTATTCAGAAAAATAAAATGCTACGGAAATTACTCGTAAAAGTGATCAACTTTGTAAAATTGAATGCTAAAAACAGCTAATTATTTCACCAAACAACATTTCATAACACACCACCAGCTCCAACGGGCGTGCAAACCCCAACCCGATTGTGGGGTGTAATGAAAATGGAAAATTATTAAGTTGCATCTTGGCTACTCACACACACACACACAATCACACAGAGTGTATGTTTTGGTCGCCGACATCATAAACCGGCCACAAGCGCAGGCGACCCACGATGCACAAACTATCGTAGTTGTAGCCATCGCTAAAATTCATCCAATTTCCGGTCTTCACGTAGCCGTTTTTTTGTTTCATTTCCAGCACAGTTCTTTTATAAGCTTGCTACCTTTTACCCAAACTCTCAGTGGCATATTCATTTACGACCGCATTCAAAGCCCCTCCCTCCGTAGCCCGCCGTCCGTGGCACGGAAGTGGAAAAATCAAAAGCCACAACACTCACCACAGCCCGGTGGCAGCATTCGGTAAGATATGGCAGTTGAAAAGAGCGAGCAAACCCGAGAGCTAGAACATTACGAAATGAAAGCGTGAAAAACGGCACAGACGAGAGTACGGTCCGCAGTTCTTAAAGGCTGCATTCTTTTAGCTTTCCAAATGGCAAGGACATTAGCACCGTTTGTGTCGGTGGTCCACCCTGGTAGAGAATTTCCACCGTACCGTGACGGGAGCTGGGAATTGAATAACAAAAAAAAAGTCACAGTGAATAGGTGTGGACTCCGAGGAGAGGGCGAAACGAAGGGGATGAAGGGATGCAACGCCACCAACGGTGGCAGGTGTTGTGTAATGCACTTTGATTGCATGCCATAAAAATTTTCTTCCCACTTTTCATCACACGAAGCGCAGGAGCTTTATCACACAAAAGTGACAAAATGGAGGAAAAGTAATCCAACGTCAACCAGTTGTCGTCGTTGTCGTCGTTTGCTGAAGCAGAACAGAACTCTTCTGTGGATGTTTTAAAATTTCCAAAACCCCTTCTTTCTGTTCCCTCGGCCCAGTTTGTGACATCGTACCATCCCTTTGCTTTAGCCAGGGTACTCTGCCTGTGAAATACCTGATCATTACATCCCTTTTTTCTTGTATTAAATTTTCCCATCGCACTCCCCGTGGGTCTCCCATGTCTTGACCAGCGTCACCACGACACCGGGTGTCGTGAAAGGTGGCAACATGCCGCAGGAACGAAGGCAGTAAATCGTTGCAACTCGAGTCTTTTCTTCATCAAATCGTACAACTTTTTATAGCTGGGTGTGGGTGATGATGATGATGGTGATGATGAGGAGAGTTTTCATCTTTACACGTTTTTAGTTCAGCAACTAGAAATGGGAAACTATTAACCCAACACCTAGCACAGTATCTTCTTCGTTTTTTTCTTTTGCCTCATTACGTGGTAAAGTATTAAAGTACAATTTATCCAAAAAATCTAACATCAAGCACGCCCACCTAAGGGCAATAAAAAAAAATCATCGAAAGTTTTTTATTACTTCATCGCCTTTGTGTCTGGTGGCAATCGAATGACGTTCGCTGGTTCATAGATCATCAAACGCCACCCGGGCCACTTGTGGTTCCGTCAAGAATAAAGTGTCTTTTCGTGCCGAATCAAACCTCCATTAGATGCTTTGTTCTCGATCTGCACGGGACCGCCTCGGTATCGGTTTTGCCCAAGCAGAACCACCGGGTACTTGGAATTGATTCTCATTTGCATAACCTCAGTGGCAACGGCATTGAGTAAAAAGCTCACACACTGGATACGGTAGTCCGGGAACCATTACAAAGTACCTTCGCCTGGGATATTGGGAACCGTGTGTGGTGGAATAGGAGCGAAGTAACGAAGGAAGCGGTACTTTCGAGTGCATATCCCAATTTTTCCTTATCATGCTCGATTTCCTCGTTTGACGTTTTCCCCCATTCAGAGTGCTGGGTGGGATTCTGGGTAACATTTTCACCAGTCACCACAACCAGATGAGGAAAATTGCAGGCTGGTGGAATCAGAACCAGATCCCACCACCTTCGTTCCGGTGCAGTGTGATTAGACACGTAGCTTTCTTTTTCCTTCGACCAAGAAGCAGCAATCTTCATCCCAAGAAATCCTGCCCACGGTGCGGTGCACACTTCCAAGCATGCCTGCATGCCACAGGATGGAAACGATTTACGTTGCTTCTTCTGCTCCCTTTGGTGTGAGTGTTTCCAGGGAAAAAGCAAGAAAATACGTTGCATATATCCTGAACGAGCAGAACGTCATTTTAGCCGCAAGCAATGCCCTCACACACTACCGAGCGGCAGCAGAAACTCAAGCAGGAACACAACATGCATTATGCATTTTGCTATACACATGAAACCCCCAACTGCCCCGGTTCCATTCCGAGCCCGAAGCATCATATCGCCTTTTTTCCCCCTTTTCGTGAACAGGGTGTTTGGCTTGCTGAACGAAACATAGCAGCTGTAGCAGGACCGGAGGTCCCTACGCTCGGTGTTGCATTGGTGCTGTTGGCTGCTGTCAGCAAGAATGACATCGTGTTGTCTACCTTACGGGCGCAGAAGAACAACAGGCATCGTACACGTCCCCATCACTGCAACCGATGGTGATGACGTCTGGCAAGAATGTGGCCTCCACTCAGGAAAGCGCACCCTAAGAGCTTGGTTCATTTTTATATACGAGCAAAAAAAATCTCGTAAAAGTGTTGCAAAGGAACAAAACACAAAACAAAAATGTTGTATACTCCATATGACATGCACAGACGTACAGGGTGGCTGGTATGAAAGAGAAACCTTTTTGTATTTCTGTGAAAAACGTGCAAAACAAAATAACAACAACATGCAAACAAATAAAACCATACAACAAGCGTCAAGCGTTATACAGGGCCGGCCCTCATCCTGGCTTGCGGACGTGGCTCTAAAACTCGTATGATTATGATGATGAAGCAATGAAAATTCAACAGCCCCGAAAACAGCTCACCCCTCCGGGACGACGTTTAACTTGCCCGACTTTATCGCCCTAATGCCCGCAGCTGGACCACCGCAAACGGAACGGCCTCCATCGGTTGTCTCCGAGGCACTAATAGCGCGAGCGACGATGGCTCTGGTGGACATGGCTGGGCCAGAAAAAAAGTCATTATGCAGATCGGTCGTGTTCTCCCGGCACGGTGGAAGGAATCCTAACTTCCATCTTGTCTACACGGGATGAAAGACATCGAGGCGAACATGTGTGCATAAATTTCAAACCTTCCCAAACGTCAAACGATCAGCCAGCCTGGGCTCTTAGCTGCACATGTAAACTTGTCAATTGTCTGCAGAAGTGCTTTTAAATGATATGCCACCAGACACATGGACCATGACCGCACTTGGTGGTTCGGAGGTTGGGGGAAAAAAACCACGACACACACTCACAAACACACGTCCCATTGGAAATCGGAAACAAACAAATTGAAATCGCTCGTAGAACACATCCCTCGGCAGACCGTTGTTGTGCGGGTTGCATACCATACAGGCGCGCACGTGAGCGGTGCGTTCGGTAGAGTGGCCTCCCGAAATTGGTGGGTTTGTTTTACCACTTCCGTTTCGGTTCTTTCAGGCTTGCTCCCGTTGTCGCCTGCAGGCAAGGAGTACTTTCCACGTGGTTTGGTAGCTTTTCTTTTCCTTTCGATGGGCCACACTACACGCCACAAGGAACAGCGGAACCACTAAAAACTTCGAATAGATTGTTTTCTGCTCGTTTGATCGCCTCAACCCCGCTAACCGTTGCCATTTACGGTACGTAAGATTGGTTTTGCATGCGTGTGTTTCTGTAAAGGCAAGATTTGAGCGAGACTTTTCCACTCTAGCGAGACACAGGGAGCACAGTAAGCAGTAGTAATTGCACTGGGGAAAGCGAAAAAATAACACATCCTTGATGGTGGTCGTTTGGCACTTTTCTCCCCTGGTTCTGTTTCCCGATCCATGATTGCAGATTGTCATTGTTGAGGGAAAGCTGATCCCGAGGAAGTAGAAGAGGACACAACAGAAGCACACACAAAAAAACAACAGCTTTCCCACTGCTACCGCCATTCCGAAGTACCCCATTGCTTTAGATGAATCTGGGATCGTTTTTATTTTTTTGTTGCTTCTGCACTCCTACATACTGGTGCGACTGGGACGCTGCTGGTAGGAAAATAGATTTTTGCTGTTCGCCTAACGAGGCGGAAAATTAAATTTTTCGGTTTTACCCGACAACAAAAGCGGAACACCGTCGAAACACACAGTACAGAAAAACGCACGACGTGCCGTGGTTTACTACACGGCTTCTTCCAAGTCCCAAGCGTTGTGTTGTTTATGTTTTGTTTTTGTTACTCCTTCCACAACGTCCCATCCGATCTCTGCCAAACGGCGCCAGATTTGCATGTGTGCAATTTTTCGCGTACGTTCACGTGTATCTCCCTGGGTCCGTGGATCGTGGCAGCAGCTTAAACGAGGCAGCAAGTGGCCGGGTTTAATTTATATTCCAATTTCTGCTGCTTAGCCACTTTTGCTTCCTGCATTCTGCACGCTAACGAGGGTGTGTAGGATGGTTCTATGCTTTTCCTTTTTAACCGACCGAATTTTCTTCGCACTTTCACCCGCTTGCTGGTACCAAATTTTCTTTTCTCACTAATTTTCCCCCAAAAAAAAAATGGAGAAAAACTGGTAAAAGCCAATAAAATCCTAGCCAGCAAGATTGCAGAACAGATTTTAAATGTAATACGTTTTTCTCTTACTCACTCTCTTTTTATGTGTTTTTTTATTTCTTCCAGGTAAGGATCTTATGCCAACGCAAGCGAAAAATTGTTTAAACAGCACAAAACAAAAGCACATGGAAGATCCTGCACCCGTTGTAAGTATGGCATTGCTCCATGGTTAAGGGATGAAATTAAACCTCCCAACAGAAGGGATGAACGAAAAAACAAAACAGCACACTGCCGCCAGAAATAAAACTCAATTTCATTTCCTTAAACTCCATTTTGTTAATGTAATTCAAGTACACACGCAAAATGCTGACAGTGCACTTCGTTTCGCTATCCGGCATTGCGTCATCGAAACAACCCTTAGCGCACGGAGATGGATGGCGCTAGTTCATTTTTCCAATTTCATCCCAAAAAATGGAAACCAAAAACCTGTCAAACTTTTTATCTGGCCCTATCCGACGAACGTTCCCGGTTGTGTGGATACTAAATTTTCGATAATTTCCACTGCTTGGTTGGCGGGATAAGGGCGAACGAAGTGCGTACAGTACTCAATCAAAACCGATTGACATGAAAACAAACATCGTTCGCCGCCCCGAAAACAAAAAAAAACAATGGTTTCCATGCGCTAAAAAGGATACCGTTCGTTCACCGGCACCATTATCATAGGTCGTTATATTTTTATCACCAGCTCGGTGTGTTTGTGGTGGTGCGGTTACGTGCGTCACACCCTCGTTTAGAACTCTTGACCCAGTTCGCCATCAATCAGGCTGTGGAAAAATATTACACTTTCAATTTGGTCCGCTGCCCGGACCCCGGCGGGTTTGTTTTGGTTTGGGCGCATCCGCACCGCCCAATCGGGCGCGGGTTGAAAATTGGCGCGGTACGAGAGCCTCGAGGGCCACTCCATCAAATAAAGTGTCCATTCCCCGAGGCTAGAAGGTAGCAATTTGTGGTGTTCGCGTTACAATATTCGATTCCTAGCGCGAGCGGCCAACGATTGTCCAGTGAACGGTGCCGGAATTGTGTTACCATGGAGAACAACACACATCCGAGAGTGGGAAGAATCGCCAAGTTGCGTTGGTGTAGGACACCATTTATAGGGTTTTGGTTGTTGACCCACACACACACACACACACACCAAGTCAATCGGAAGAAGACTCCCGCATTTTGATATCGCCACACGCTGGGCAAATATTTTGTGGACACATTTACCCAAGGTTTCGCCCATGCTTTATGGTCGCCAAAAACCATCCAAAACCATTCCAATATTATCTTCCTTTCGAATGGTTTCCTAGTATCTCCGTGTCATCTTTCCTACGATGGATGGATGAAATGAAAATATTTATTATTGCTTATCGGGTTGGCAAAACAGGGAACCGAATCCATCACAGAAGAAGATCACTTCCAGCCCTCCAAATAGGCCGCGGGAAACGTTTCCAAGAGGCTCAAAGAAAATTAAACGTACGCACACCACCTCTCTTTCTCTTTCTCTCTCTGTCTGTTTCAATGGTTTTCTAAACCGCCCACCAGCCAGCATGCCATGTATTTTACGCCCGTGTTCCACACGGTAAGATTAAATAGATTTCCAAAAAAGGAACAAAACCGGTCGGCTTTTCATCGCTGCCAGGCGACCATTTTCGCAAACGAAGAACATGGCTGGAATTCGAATGCGAATCCAAAAGGCGAAAAGGAAAAAAAATTATGAACTCTAATGCGTCTCCAAAAACTCAATTTTGAACTTCTCCCTCCCATACAATGCCTGACGGGCATTCAAGTACTGCTAGGCTCCGAAACCGTTGGACCGATTCCCTGACAGATATGATTAAAATCAATATCAAAACGAAGAGAGATTCTTCGATGAGCACAATAATAAATTGAATGTCTTTCATTGCGAATGGAAAAATGACACCCGTCTCCCAATACTCCACACTCAATCCAAAAGATAAGTGATGTTCCAGATTTTTTTTTTAAATATCAATCAAGTGTCTTCGGCTTTTGGTAAGCTAACGAAGCACCACTCATGTATGATGGCAAATTGGTGCGTGTGTCTGTTTTTCCCTTTCCTCCAAGCACACACTGTTGGGGATTTAATTATATCCGGCTACATTTATCACCATTAAACGTAACACGACGACAAAAATCAAATGCTCGTCCGATGATGATTCAATCAGCAGAACAAACAGGAGCGAGAAGCAAAAAAAATATTACACGCTCCAAAACTTCACTTGCAAGTGAAGAGTAAAAGACACGCAAGCAACACACGAACCAACCAAGGCGCCCATGTCAATCGATCTCAATTTATTTATCCCTTCCCTGGCTGGCGCACTCCACTTCTACTTTGGCCATATTTTAAACCCTCGCCCGCGTCTAACTGTCTGTATGCATACATTTATCATCTCGTACCGAATTCCATCCATCAACTCCGCTGGGACGGTGTGTTGGGACAAACAAATACCAGGAACTCATCCTCGTCACAAATCGCTCATCATCCACCCATGCGGTGCCGTGCCGTGTTCGTAAGACATGCGCGCAATCGAAGAAATATTGTGACACTGCTTGCAAACGCTCGGAAGGATGCTGGTAGTTAAAAGGGGTTGGATAAGAAATATATATTCAATAAATAAATTTAAATAAATTGAGTTTCACCATCCTGGCAGTGCGCTAGGTTACTGAATTTGCCTAACTTCTTCCATATGCATTGCGATCAACCAGATCCACCAAGTGGTTCGTGTCAAGCGGAGAAGAGCAAGCCGCCTGACCAGCCGTCTGTCTGTTGCATCTTTGAGGTGATGCACTTCTGGTTGGGGTTTGGATCTAAAGTCTTCACTTCCTAGAACACACCAACCGTGATGATTACCATCGTAACGAGATATATTCAGTGACATAAAAAAAACTCCTGCTGTGGGAATAACTCGTAGAATCTGATCCTATCTGTTGCATTCCGATCACATCAGAAGCGGGATGAAAAATTACTACCCGTAAACAGATACAATCCAGCAGACAATCAATGCCTCATCACAGAACGACAAGATGAATGATTCATAATTTCCTTCCTTTCCGCAAGATGAACTTCAACTGTCACAGAAAATAAACCTTTCTCATTAAAGAAACAAACTCACGCAAGAGGGAAGACGAAGCTAAAGTTAACTTCAAATCGGGGACAGCTGTCAGATGCGTTACAACATCTACATCATCCGCTTAGCGTTTAAAGCACGGGCTAGAAACCATCAGTAATCGAGTTTTACTTTAACTCTTTTTTTTCTCTCTGTGTGTCTTCGTTGTCCACCGATGGAAGTAACTTTTAGCAGGAATGAAATAAATTTCATCTAACAAAAGGCTTCACCTCTCGTGGACTGTGGAGGAGTTAGCTCTCCAGAGTTTTTTCTCCCTGCCGTTCCCGGTGAATGTCTCCACTTCCGCCAGTGCTTTGTTATGTATGTATTGAAGTATGTTTAACATCTGCCATACAAGCACCCGGAACGGAAACCGTCCGATACCCGAGCTAATCCGGGGAGTAAAAGTTGGTAAAGTGCCAACGCTTGAGTCAATCGATTTTTGAAAGGTTCACTTATTACACTCGTCCCACTCCTCCATTATGACTTCGCAACTAGAGTGGGACATTTCTTTTTCTTTCCCTCTCTCTCTCTCTCTCTCTCTCTCTCTCACTCTTGGGGGAGTGAGATGGAACGAAAAAAAAGAATTTTCTACTCAGCGCTCTGTCAACTCCCTGGAGGTGGACCTACACATTTCTGCACACCGCAGTTTTACGCATCAAGTGTTTCGGAAGGCACTCGCTGGTGTGCAGAATCGTATGGATGGATGTGTCCCCATGCAAACGTCGGACTTACACACGTTTGTACAACTTTTGACACTTGAACCACTGTTCCTGGAGCTGGAAGACGAATCGATTGTCGAATAGCTCCAGTACTGTCACGGGCAACAATCCTCAGAATAAAAAAAAAACACATGACCCCAAACCAAGTAGCGTTGGGGAACACTTGATGAGCAACTACATCCGGGTATCGGTGTTCACAACTCCTTCCTGTATGGCTGAACGAACAAAATGCCAACCGAACGCTTACCTTTGATGTTTGCCGGGAACAAGTTTTTCAAGCAATTCAACTTTGCTCCACCTCATGCTAGTATACTCACACTTGAGCCAGGCTGGAGGACGCAACTTCAACGCAACTTCTACCGTTCATGTTCAGGTTTTGCCCTCTCGCAGGTGCCTTTCTTCTCTAACCAATCTTCTCGGTTTTCTTGGTTGGTCAGTTCCTTCACCCAATCCGGTCTCGGTATCGTCTAGTTAACCCGGTACCACCTGCTCTTTGGAGCAGCTACACGGTATGTTTTCACTCCAACAACAAGAAAAGAAACACGAATGACCAACGATAGTTCATTAAAGTTGCGAAAACAACAGCCAACAAACAAACTCGTAGCAATTGTGGTGGATTTCGGATGGGTTTCCCACAGCCCAAAACAAAGCACTAACCGGAAAACGACCCCTTCTGCAAAGCAGAAGTGTGTAGCCACCTGCTTTTCTCGGTCGTTACTAGGTCGTCCAACTTTAATCAACTAAACCAACTAGCACGTTGTTCCGATGCCGGTAACACTGCAAGATGAACCATGTTATTACGGAGCTGGAGGCTGAAGCAAGAGCAGAAGATATGGGATAAAGCGCTTTAACGCTACAAAAACTCCTCTGGAAGTATAATCCCCTTCTATAGCAGGCATTCGACATACAGCGAGTGCGAGGCAAACAACGTTATACCCCACGGCACGGGTACGGATTAGAGGCCGGGTTTTGTTTTGCGATCCGGTCTGGTGAAAGATTTTGGCAATCCTTTCAAAACAATCCCATTTAACTGAGCACAATTTTCTTTCGGCTGACTACTGCTAGACCGGGCCAGTTGCATAAGATGACGGGGTGGTGGATCGTCGATTTATTTCGGGATGCTAGCGCCCGATTGATCAGAAGTCATCACGTGTCGTGTAGGGGGTACATCCAACTGCCAAAAAACCACCTGTTGGAGAGAACGCACACTGCAGACAGGTGCACGAATTTCAAACACGTACACCGCAGGTCACGACCATACGTGGCGTAATTAACGCTCTCTACATCCAGCAATGAGGTCCGTTTTTCGTGTCAATTCTACCGAAAAGGCATCGCATCCCACAAACCTCTTTCTCTCTCTGTATTCTACCGCAAGCATCCAATTGAACCACTAATGCTCCATCGCTTAAAATGCACTCCAACAGCATTGGGTCTTGGGTCGTAGGAATGACTTGAATGTTCTCCCCTCCGTCAGATGTTTGCGCACGGTACCACTTGCAGAAGGTGCCCCCGAAAAACCCCACGAGTACATCGGTGAACAAAACATGCAATTAAACATCAAAAGGCTCGTCTCAACCAGCAAGGGGGTAGCATTCTTGTTGCGTTGTTTAATTAGCACCTCCGGACGTGCGTTTCGTACCCATTGCAATGACAGATAGGTGGAGAGAAATTAACATTCTTCAGGTGGAATACGACACGACGCTATGCAACGTCGGTATGCCAACGAGGGCTAACGCATGTCTTGCAAAACTTGTGCTTTTCGGATACAAATGGATGATTAACTGCATTGCTGCAAAAGGTGTGAACAAAATCTCCTCCCCACAATGTTGTGTATTCGATAGCTTACATTCTACTGAAACTACCACACACCGTCACATTATTTATGGCCACATCATTTATTTACCATGGACCAAACTGCTTTTTGCCTCCGGGGCAGCAATTTTTGATTGTTCCAAAATCAAAAGCAAGGGGAGGAATATTTTTTGACATAAAATATGGAAAAAGCAACAACAGCAATATAGTTTGGTTTGGGCGAATGAATAGCTGCAAGCATGTACACACAGAGCACGAGCAGGGAACGCGTGCATTGACGTTTGGCATTAAGAGTAGAACCGACCCGAAACAAATTCTGGGTACGCGGCGAGGTTACTTTTTTCCAGCCAACTCGAGAAAAACTCATTCGTCTGCTTACGGGAAACTTTTGATTGATTGAGTCGATTTTCCGTTCCCCTTCCGTCATTCAATCTTGCACCCAAACAAAGAACTCCACGCCATTATACAGCGTGGTGCGTAACTATACGAGTACCCGTTTCGTTTGAGAATAAAAGTGAAACTTTAAACGATAAATTAAGGAGATTTTCCAACAAGCGGAGTAAAATGAATGCAAATTTTCATGAAAAGACTTAAACTTGTGATTTATAGATAAATAAGTAAACTGTTAAAAAATATTATACGTATTGAAAATGTATGGACAATAGTTGCTATACTCACAGGGTGGCATTGTAGAAGCAATACACTTTGTTCATGTAGCAAAATTTAAACCAAATTTGATTTCTCTGCTAAATTGATTTCAATAACATCTATAAGAACTAAACTTGCATTTTACTTAATATATTTCAAATCTTTCACCTTCGCACTTCAGAACGATCCGAAGGTACTTATGGAAATTGTTGCAGGCCGCACGCATTACTTTATTCTGCATTTCTGCCTTTGAATTAATTGTAATTTACCAAAAAACAGTACCGAACACTAAGTGTCTTTGTTGCGCAACAATAGTTAAAAGGTTAATCTGTCAAAATAAAGCCATGTATTTGACACAAAGTGCCAGAAAACACAATAAAGGAGCATTTAAATAAGCAATAATTTCGTCCTGAATGAGAAGAAACAGTCCGGATGGAATGCAAACCTCAGTTCTACCATATGAGGAGGTGACGCCACTATCTCATCGGCCACCGAACTGCTCCAGTTTAACATTCGTTTAATGTTTTATTTTCTTTTTGGTATTAAGTTTTTTAATTATGTCACGCACTGTACGTGCGCTTAATTTTCTACGCACCGTTATTAAAGGACTTCCCTTTTGCGTCTGTTTTACTTTTTGTTCTAAGTCGTAAGAATAAAGGGCAGGTTGTTTTTTGCTGAACATTCTATTTCTAATGGTTACCCATAAAAGCAGAAAGAGTGTTGAAATGCCAACAAATTTGTCAAACATTTCAAAAACGGATTTTCCGGTTGTGAATGATTGAATGCATTCATAGTTTTGTTTTTCAGAAAAAAAAACATAAACTCTGTGTTAAAAATGGTGCGTTAGTGCTAGAAAATAAACGACAGCAGCAATCAACACACGCTCGTTGCTCTGTCCAGTCAACCGGTTGTCCAAGAATTTGTGAGCATTTTTCCACAAAGTTAGGCAAAGTCACACTCATACTGAGCCCTTGCAAACCACCTGATAGATTTCATCCTTACATATGAGTACAAAGCAATGCAGAAAATAAACACACACGCATAAAAAACTCTCTTCTAACGAATTGACGCTGCCAACTCATTTCCACTAACACAAAGAACCGGCGACACCGGTTAGTTTATTTTGACAGATACACAAACACAGCAGTAATTGAAAGGAAACAAAGCATCACCGGAAAAGGAACATACCAAATTGACACATTTAATAACAGGCGGAACAATTCCACACAGGAAGGCAAACATTCCGCTCCGGTCAATTTGAATGCCCCCGTGGAGCTGTGGAATTGTGCAAATAGTAAAATGCAAAGCTCGTCACAAACAGTAACGCGAGTACGGGTGAATCAAATATTGAAACAAAATAGCAAAACACTTGAAATAAAAAAAAATGGTACTCAGAAACATCAAAACTAAATCAGAGCACTGATGCTGGGCAGTGGCATGCAAATAAACTCTTCACGTTTAAATATTCAACGTACACCAAGTGTAATGAATCGTTCCTGCTCGTGATACTATCGAGCTGGTGATTGGCGAATAACAAAAAAAAGGCTTAATATATGCTCTGCCAAATGGACGAAACAAACGTTAAATCGTATCACGTATTTCGGGCTCAATTTAGTTTCATCAAATGCGCTTAAAAATTTGCAACGAATTAACCCAATACCGTGGGCAGTCAACAAGTGACCTCCGTCTTGCCGATACCGGATTTCGACAAACCGGGCCAAACATCACTCCCGACAGAAAGGGTTTCGCTGTGTATGCCTTGTTAAGTGCACAAACAACATCATCATCCGAGGTTTGCTGCCACCGGTCGTCCCTTCAATCTTTGTAGTCCGCCTAGCGAAGGTAGCGTCCTCCACGTTCAAATCAAAAACCCCCGTCCAGTTCCAAGCGCCATCACTATTGGGCTGCAGGAAATTGAGATCTCCTTTTTTTCTCTCTCTCATCTATAGCTACTGCCGCTGGCGAGTGTTGTGTGCAAAGCCACTTAACAAATCGGTACCGTTTTCGGGAACCAATCAGCCGTTTTCAACAACAGGATTTCATTTCGCACAGTTTAGAGCGTCCGGTTCAGGTTCAGGTGAGGTGAAGCGAGCCGGCCCCAAACGTACACGCCACGCACCGCAGAGTGCTAGCGTATTATGGAAATCCAATTAAAAATTATCCTTCCTTTCCTTTGATGGGATTTGATTTCGATCGTTTCTGTTCTACTTTCTGTGTCGGAGTGGGAGTCCCCAGAGCAGAAAGCCTCTAAATCTACCCAACCACCGTTCGGAACGGAATACCTGACGGGGTTCATCTAAATCTTGTCCGTTCGCGTATTCTCCAAGCCTTGGCTGGATCATCTGGAAAAACCCCGGACAGAGCCGATAAACCGAAACAGCGGATGCATATTTGCCCGTCGCCAACGTCGTGCGTCGAGAAGGCGGAACAAGCGAAAGACATACAGCCGGAAGCAGCAAACCAGTTGGGGAGCTGGCGCGGACTCATCACCATCATCACGCTGCGGATCACGCTCCAAGCTATCGGTTTTTGTTGTTTGCACCTGGTTCCGGTGTTGGTTCGCTGCCAACAGCGAAGACAAAGTTTCGCCCAGACCAACCAACCAAACCAACTCCCCGGACTTGCCTTGAGGTCAAATGAATTTCAAGCTTTGGCCAAACGGTGTGTCCTTCTCCCAGGTGTGTACGTGTGTCTTCTTGTTGCCCACGAGCAGGGTGACCCGATAGACAAACCGGGCGAAACGATAGCCGAGCGTTCTGCGACACCATCGGAAGCAACCGTGTAAGGATATTAATGATGAAATTTAAGCCGTTGTTTGGCAAAGACAACATGGAAAAGTTCAACTCCAACGCTCCGACGGCTGGACGTGGCAGAGGTCGGGAGGGTCGCTACGTGAAACCCTTACCGGTGTTTGCCAACTGCACCATAGTCTCGCTTACCATGGCTTGACAATTTCCGCCTGTCCGCAATGATGGCAAACCAGTACCAGCAACAGCAGCTGTTGAAAGTCACTTAATTGAATTGAGTTATGTAGTGTGGCCGTGGTACCTATGACCCCTCGTATGTACCTACAGACTACCAAGCGATAATCCTTTGGTTTTGGGCGAACTTTAAACCTTTTTTTTTCTTCTTCTTCTGTTGATATGCTCGTACAACCACTTGATCCGGCAGGTCCCAATCATATAAGCAAGCCGACACATGGGGGTGACTCGCTTCGACTCCAGGTGCAGCGGTTAGCCACGTGCTAGACGTGAGAGATTAATTTCTCAACGTTTTGCGGTACTGTTGGACCTTCGAGGTCGAATCTTCCCTCCTTCATTATGACATGCTGTGATCTCTTACCGTCTTGGACCAGCCTGCTAATGGTTCGGGACGGATCATTTATAATACCCTTCTTCTGCGCCACAGGAAACTTTCGCCGTGTGTACTTGCTCCGTCGACGAGACCTTGCTTGGCAGAGCTTAAAATACACAACGAGATATTAAAACTTGAGTGCCATTCATGCGAAATCTAGGTCCAGTGCGGTCTTTACCTTGGGAAGATTTCGAAGGTCTACGGCATGGCTGAAGCTGTTGGGACATCTTTAAACCCAAACTCTCGCCCAATCTTGAACGAACTCCACCGGCGTTGGGCGTTAAAGTGTGCAGCATTTACGCCGACATGTGTTTGGCTTTCTTGAGCTTTGATAATGCTATTGGAACTCAAATTTACCGTATGTGTTCCTGGGACGACTTGCCCCGAAACATACAGGTTTAGGAGGTTTTTATACGTAAACTTTGCACAATCGGGACGGTTCAACGTTTTTGTGAGCATACAAAACTGGACCTGTTCCCTCATCAGAGCTGTTTCGATAAGAAAGAAAAGCTTCTGGCTATGTTAGGATACATCCACATTCCAGAAACTCCAGCACTTTCTACTCGGTACTTGGTTGGTCAAACGACAACGTACAACCGGAGTGCATATCTTCCAGCTAGTTATTAGTATGAGGGTGTGTGTGTTTTTTTTGTATCCTTCCACTCATGTCCATATAATAAATGCTCCCAATAAATGAACTTAGTTTTCTGCTCGGACGTTGAGCACTGTTTGGACGGCTTTTGGTACGGTTGTTGGGTTTTTGTTCCGGGAGTCGCACGTCGAAAGTTATGCTCTTCGATAAAGTTTTTGTATTTGAAAACTTAAATTATCTCAATCTCGGTGTGACACGGTGTCTTTAATTTCTTGCACACTTGCAATTTTGCACAAACGTTGCACATATGTTGTTGCACCACTCCTGTGTGGTGTGTATTTATCTTTGCATTGAAAGTGCATGTGGTGTGCTCCAATTTCGATGAAACTTTACCCAGGAACGGTACAGCCCAAAACGGTACTCCAACTGTTGGATATTTTAATTGAATTCGATGTAATTGCTCGACTGGTAATGTAGCAGCATAACCAAAGCGTGTCACACTACACACCGTATGCAGCAGCAATCAATTGCGACACCAAACCGTTTTCGCGCGTCTAATGAAACATTCAAACGGGTGCATGTGTGTTCGAATCTGTCACGGCAATATTGCAATATTCTAGTGTACACCGATACTTCCCCCACTCGGTGCTTCTCCATTCCATCTGACATCTGGTGTGCGGAACAGTATGTCCGTCACTGTGTTGCTGGCCAATGTTCGGAAGAGAGCATCGAACATCACAAAGGATGGACCACATTCATGGCCATGGCTCATATTTTACATTCCACATCCGAGCTCGGAAATGGGTGCATGGGGGGGGGGGGAGGCTTTCAAAAACCAGACACACCCGAGAACACACTCTCGAACACACATGAACACGAACCTAATCATAATATCGCGAAGGCACTTAGTTTAATAACGCCAATATAAATTCAAGCACAAACGGAACAACGCAGTCTGGTGGGCGGTCGGTTGGGCACGATCGACTCCACTCCAGCAACCACCATTGGAATGGAACACACACACACATCAACCACCATTTGTGGAGCGAGAACTTGAATTTCGCAAAAACGATCACACGATAGCAAAGTGGCAGAAATTTAACTCACCCTCCTGCGCCTCCTTCTGTCCACCTCGCAGCTTCGCTATCAGCCGGTTCCGCTTCCTTCTTCATTACTTCCGGCTGGTTCCGGTCGCGGAGGGTACGGTGATGAGCGTTTGCAGGAGCTGCTGCATATTATCGCACATGTTTTGGTGTTGTGTCCCACGCGGGGCACAAGCTATATAAGCAAATATTGCCAGAGTGCCAAACACCAGGACCTTCGCACTCGCAACTCGGATGAAGGATGGGAACCCGTTTTTTGGCATGATTTCTGGTTTGGTTCGTTCATGGTTGCCACCCACAGGAAACACTCCTCCTCCCTCCCTCTCTCCATCCATCGGCATTGACCACGTTGCAAATGTCGTCTTTAACGAGCGTGTATATTTTATGGAATCGTTCCCATTCCAGACGATTCCGAAGGGAACTGCTACTGCTGCTATTACGGCTACGCTAGAAACCCAAACTGCCAATGAATGTGTATAGCTCTACACGTGCGCCAGGCCAGTGTGTGTGCTTCGTGCATCATCATAACATATTTCCAATAAAGCATAAAAACCACTTAGCCTCGGCGATACATAAAGAGACGGCTCTCACCGATGTACGACGACCGCGACGACGTGCTCGGAACGGAAGATGGCCATTTTTTTTTGCTGGTGCTTCTACTCCCTTAGCCCTGAGGGGCGTAATGGCATTAGCGATATTATTGGGACGTCGATAGGCAACATGGTGTGACATGGTGTTCGAAGTTCCACCGAAACGAACATTCCCAACCGGGTGGCAGAAAGGACTCAACCGGAAGGATACGATACGCTACGAAAGGGAACCGTGGCTCGTATGTTGGTTGGTGGTCGCTAAATAAAGATACGGCAGTCACGCGAAGCTGCCACATTTTTCCGGCACCTTTATCCGTAACGAAGGAAGCAAGAAGGAAAACTCCCCTTTGCCAAAAAAAAATGAAGAAGCGGACAGATTCCGGGATGCTTTTGGCAACCTTCTTCTAAATCTTCACCAGGAAGGTTTTCTTCACCGTGTTCTTGTTACATCTCTGTTACACTCCCATGTTGGGTGCTTTCTTATCGACTCGCAGCCATGCACATTCTTTCCTGTGCAAAGAACCAGGATGACCCAATCCGGGAGCGCGTGGGGCATGTGCTGGGACGTCGTCATTATTTAGGTGTCGTTTGTGTTGCTGCTGCTGAAGAATGGCTTTACAGAGAACCATTTGCGTCTCGAGAGTCGTCTTCATGAAGCGCACACAGAGTGGAAAAATGTTTCAGCTGTCAGGGAGCGCCGAATGAAAGGCCAGCGCCGTACGGTTCTTGGTTCGTGATGGTCACGGCTCAACGCTTGCTGTGTGATTCGCGAACGACCGGAACTTGCCGGCTTGTAGAGAATGTTTGGGCGATTTGCTTATCCTTTTGTGTTGTGTTTTTTTTTCGTTTTGGTTCTCTTTGACCTAAAAAATGAGCGTCACTGAAACCAAATGCACAATGCACAAATGATGGTAAATCGTTATTTTTAACATTCAATGATACTTCCCGAAGCATTTGCCCTTTTACGAGATGTTGCCGATTCCAGTGGATGGTTGTTTATTACGGAGAAGGGAGTAGAACAAGATGAGGAATAGGAAAATATAGCATTAATTTAAGTGTTTCAATAGTAGTTTCGTATTCTGTAGGATCTCACTATTAGAACACGAACAAAGATATTACTATATATTAAGATAATTTCTTCTTCAGAATTCTTCAGAAAAAATGTGGTTATAAGAGCATATCGATTGGTTTTCAAAACGACAGGACCGATGTTCAAATCTCATCCGAATACCTGTATCTAACTATCGTACTTCATTACATGGTCAGTATAATCGAATAGGTCGTTACGCTCCAAGTAAGAAGAAGTACTACCTAATCTTCATTTACAGTCTAGAATTACTTAGAATTCCATCCAAACCTGATGATTGTAGACACTCTAGTTTCCGCTGCATTATGGTCTCATGCTTCTACATTCTGTAGAATATACCAAAAGTTGACAATCACTTTCCAGAAACCTTATAAAGCAAACATTAGTAAGAACCTTCGTCCTCTTCGGAGTATTCTTTAACCTCAAAGATCTTGGATCTATTATCTCGCGACTTTTTATGTTTACGTCGCAAGAAATGAACGATCTATTGAAGTCATTAAATCAGAAAGAGTAGGAACTGAGTCACCAGTAAACTCGAATAAATGCTTTATTTCTAGTTTCTAGAATATAGCGAGCTCCGAATCTCTTAGCTTGAAATGTCTGTAAAAATACATTTTTCATTCTCCGACTAACTGTTCCTCAAACCACCCCGTACAGAAGCAACCTTTCCAAGAATAATGAGCTCTTATGCATTGGGCAGAGGTTTTTGCACACCTCTTCAACTGTCAGACACTTCCCTGAAGTTCCCCGGAGGAGTGAACGTCCATGCGGCTTTCATCTTAAATCTTCAACAAACGCTGTATGCACATTCCTGTGCAAAAGCACTAAATAGTCCGAAAACAGAACCCACCCGCCACAGTCGCAACGTCACATTGTTGACAGCGCTAAAGAATCCCTAAAGAGATTTTAGAATCATTAAAAAGCGAAAACCCACAAAGCTAGAACGGAAGCGTACTGGGTAGGGAAGCGGAACACACCATTCGGGGAAGGCATTCTTTCTTTCTTACCCTGAGTGGTGCCAATTATTATTGTTCTGGAAATGGTGTACCGTGAAGCACAAAGCTAATGGACGAGCCTCACAAGTTCTTGGTTATGCTTTAAAAACAAACGACACTCTGAGGAGCGAAAGGTGAGTAAGGTGCCAGGTGATGCATGCGAAAAAACGCTCTTTAAATCACCGAGCCTTGTTCCTGCGTTTCTTTGCAAGACGCATGAACGAATAAAGTACCACTTGAGGCAATTTTACAGCAGATTACATACGGGACGCACTAAACGGTCATTTGCTTTTGAATAGCAAAACGGGTGCGTTTTATGTAAGATGCTAATTGTTAATGTGCTCTGGGTGAAATCGTAATCTTAAAATTACCTTAATCTCAAATTGTCAGAATTAAGCGAACAATTAACCAACCATGATTGATAAAAGTAACTTGTGGCTTCTTGTGGGACGTTTACCAAACGCCATCTTTGTCAATCCCTAGGACAACAGTACAGCTACTCAACGGCACTAGACGAATGTCACACTTCAACTCTCTTGTGGGAACGTTGTCAATGCGCTAAACTCCCAAAACCTCTAAATAAACCATCCAATCTTATACATCGCACTCTTAACACCCCGATACTTTTAAACGCTACACTTCGCGCACCCTGGTAAGTGATAAAGAAGGAACGAATATAACAGCAGTAGCAGAACAAAAAAACAACCCGCCTCTACTTGAAAATTGCGACTTTCAACATGCGCTTTGGTTAGTTCTGAAGTTCCGGGGTTTCTTTCGTTGCTCCGTTCTTCTTTTTTTTTTTGTTCGGTTGCCTGGTCGGGCCATTTTTCTACCAAACCCGGGTGCCGTGCACCCCGGTTGCCATTGACACCTTTTGCCACACTGTGAGAAGTCGTTTCGAAAGTCGCGCACAAGTACCACATGACCCGGGAGTGCTTATCTCTGCGGCTCGTTTGCATCCTCTTTCGCACGTTGCACAATCAGGAATGCAAAGTGTAGAATGTTGCATGGAGGTCGCATGAGGCTGACGCACGCTGGAGCTCGGGAAACAGTTGTGGTTAGGGGTGTGTTTTTTTTTTTTGCTGCAAGTTGATTTAAATCCTGCATCTATGCAAAATGCATCACACGAAAGTGGATGGGAATGTTTCTTGCAAGCAACGTTAGACACATTTCAATAAAAACAAACGACCCCGTGCGGGTTAGGGAGTTTTATCCTCCTTTGAAGCAGCAAACAGCTATTAGTTTCCTATTTGAGCGCTTTCTCACCTTAAATCCATCTTAAATAATGATGGTAGGGAGGTAGGGATTGGTGCTATTTAGTGTCCTTGTTTTAATCCTCCACTCCTGATAGCTCACACAGGGAATCAATTATTTTTGTTCACTTATTCTCACTTTAGGTGAGCATTTTATTAGCAATTTATTAGTGACTACATTTTTAAATTATAAAAATAAATGCAAACGTAATTTTATGTGATATAACTCATTTTACATTTATCTCATCGCAAAGCAATTGCTTGATTATTTGATTTAAGCATTAACGAAGCATGCCTCACTCTAGTCACTCACGACTGTAATGCAATAAATTCACCATTTTCCCATATTTCCGTTTGCATTACCACATAGAATGCAAATAAAAACCCGACACACAGCACACCTAATGATGATGGTTCGCTATGAATCGCGCATTCGTCCGACGGTACATCCCGATTGCATTACGCTCTCACTTTATCTCAATCTATTCGCTAACCAACTAAATCACAGACCGGTATGCAGCTCAACTGCCAGACAGTAAACCACCTTCCATTTGCCAGGAAAGAGTTTTGATTCGGTTTTACCTTTCCATACAGCGCGATGGGAAAGTGTGTGAGTAAAAACTAAACCCATTCGCATCTTTCTCACTTACACACCGACGGTGGTGGAAAGCAATTTCCCGAAACCCTCCGTCATCACCACCGATGGCGGTGACGATACAACGCGCTACCCTGATGCAACGCCATAATAGACGGAAGGATGCATTTTTAATTGAAAATCGGTATTTGCGCTCACGCCGGTACCGGCGCTCATCGTTCATCGTGCCATCATAGATGCTGTGGCACCCATAACGATAAGGGAATTAATTCCGCGGCAAGCGTGTGTGCTGGTGGGACAAAAAAAAATGCAAAAAAAAAGGATTCCCTCAACCACGAAATGAGTGCAACAGCAGTATTGGGGCGAAAGTGAAAAGCGGATTAAATAGTGTTTCCACAAAGTTCGCTTTACAATTTTTACTTCCCACCTTGATGGTGTGCGAGAGTGTGAGTAATTGTGAATGAAATGCGATTGGAAAGGACCAGCTAGCATTGTTTTGATTGTCTTTGGTGCTGAATATTCCTGCCACAGTGCCACAATTGATAGGATATGGATCGGACGGTACTTTCGTTATTCGTTAGAAATTCAAATCACACTCGAATCAGCCAATAAATGGATGTCATGCATACATATTTATCCTGTACTTGCTCGTGTGGGAGATGTAATCTTTAATGCTTGATTACTAGCAGGTTATGTGTATGCAGAATCACCTAGAAACAAAGCTCCAACTCCAAGGGAGAAAGATAAATTGCAGCAAAAATGGTGAACTCCAGCTCGAGCACTCGGCGAATCTTGGTAAATATTTTCTCTCCAACTCCTTTTCTCGTGTCGACGCGTTACAGGAGAATCCATCAATTTTCTCCACGCCTCAAACCTGAACTGGAAAGTTCATTGGGATCTTCTGTTTCGGTGTGGGGGAGGGGAGTTGGAGATGCTTTCCCCATCAAGCACCTTTTCCTTCCCCTCTCTAATGGCTTGTATGTCTCGTTGTTAGGGATTCGAAGATTCGATTCCCATCGTCAGCAGCGACGAGCAAGGAGTGAAAATAAATAAGTTGAACAGAAGATAAGATCCTCCGGAATGGGACGAACTAGGAAGGGATGGGAGAAGTAAAAGGAAGGAAAAAATGATAAGGTGGCGTCGGTTCCATCATCATCATCATCATCAGGCAGCGTTCGTCGGCGTCGTGTGTTCGCTTTCGTGTGCCAGATAATTGCCAATCATCCGAAACTCAAGCCACGAACGCTGAACTGCGAAAGATTAGTTCGGAGGAAACATTTTAACCATCACCACTACCACCAGACACCCGAGCTCTCCCCGCTGACACGGTTGGACAAGGACGTCCACCGTGACGACGATGACGCGGAGATGGCGTGGCAGAATTATTGAAAACTTTCCAAACGCGTCCTGTGCCTTTACCGTGCGCTTCTACCACCTCCTGTTGAAGCGTATCCACATGATGGCCATCATTTTTCCCCAAACCACTTCAGTGCTTGCATATTGGCCACGAAGAGATGGATTGGTTACCTTGCTTGGGTTCCAAGAGCATGGAAAGTTGGAACAAAAAGAGAAAAAAAAAGTTTGCTAAGTGTGTGCGTTTCTTCTTCCCTTCTTTGTTTGAGCTGCTTTTGCCTCCCGCGTTCCATTTTAGTCCTAGCTTCACTTTTCACGCTTTTCTTGTTCCATTCTTTCTGATTTCCTCCGTTCCACTCCCTGTTCCTCTCCCCACTTTGGTGCTGGAGATGGGAAAAAGTTTTGTTATTAAGGTTTGATCTCCATCCGTTTGGGTCGATGCTGATGCACCACTGGCACTGCCGGCAAGAAGCAGACACATAGAGCAAAATGGAGGAAAAATGGCAAATAAAAAAAACACATGCAACCACCAACGTGTAAAGGTTGAGCACGATTATGTACACGTTGTTGTCGTTCACGGCATTTTCCTGGTCACGGCACCAACTATGCCATTTAGCCGTGCTTCCCGCTACTAGCGATACTTTTCCCACCACTATTCTTCTGTACCGCGTTTATCCGTGTGATTAATGTTCGTGCCGGGAAAATCTATTACACCGAACGCTGCTGCCATTTTGTGTCACAAACATAATGAAAATGTTGTCAATTTAACGCTCTCGAACGAGGAACATTAACGAAACGTTCATCACTTGCACATGATTTAAGAAAGCTTGATCGACTTTAAATATTTATAATAAAAATAACGATTTAATAATTTGACATTTACCATTTTCCCGCATCTTATCGGAAACGAAAGCACATCTTTTATTGATAGAATGCACGAACAAAAAAAATGTATAAGCTCAACTTAGGGACACTTTTGATTGAATTTCTCGTGAAACGTACGATCATACAAATTTCAATTTCACCAAAGAATGTTTCCCACTCACTTTCTGTGTTGGGAAAGAATTTTTCAATTCAAGCATATCTCGCTCAAACTATGTGCCGCGTCCTGGTAGGCTAACACTTTCCCTACGAGCTGTCCAAAAACACCCCGGAAGTGGAAAGCACGTCCGAAGATTGTAAAATTCATCTGCCATCTGATTCGCTTCCGTTTGCCATCGAATGGCCACCACCTACCGGGGGCGGGGGAGGTTGCAAACTGCCCGCTACGGTTGTGAGGCAATGAAACGTGAGTCGGGGGTAAGAATGGTTTGAAAAATAATAATCTCATAAATCAACGGCATGGGAAACATTCTTCGGATTGTTTTCCTTCCTCCATTACTACACTTCTTATAGGCGTTTGCAATTTAAGTGCGCCCACGGTAAGTGGAAACCTAACTAAGCCGGCACGTCAAGTGTTTGATGGCCCCAGGCACACACGCGCTCACACACGTATATACACTTAGCCACATACACACTTCGGCACGAAGTTTTGTGTTGGATGGTTCTCCATGCGTCGTAGTCAATTTCAAACACACACGTTCGCAGCTACGGCATGGATCGTTTGTTCGCTTTCACATCAGACAAAACGAAGCATCAATGGACGCGACAGGCTGGAAAATGTGTTGATAAGAAATATTAACAACAGCAGTGCCCACGTCGTTAATTGCAAAAATATATTATCAACAAACGTATGAACATGTCTGACAGATCTTCTTCTGAACGATCATTTTATTTATCTTGTAGTTTTCAATGGGATGGATTCCGTTCCCCTAACGAACTGACTCTCCATAATTGTCTTATATACACCAAAAAAATCATACTCCTTACGCAACACCATCAGCCTTGTTGGGATGAGCATGAAATTCAATATAAAATTCTGCCAAAACTCCACAACCAACCGCTCCATAACTGGATCACACGGCACATTCTTCACAACATTACCGTATCAAAGGGATCAGAAAGCCGTTTATCCGGCTTTTTTGTTTAAGGATGCTCTCGAGTGAGGCATAAGAGCCGAACAGCAACAAGAGAGAGA
>AXCM01002456.1:0-32376 GCA_000473375.1 Anopheles culicifacies | reverse complement strand
AACATTTATCTGCAGGGAAACAGAAACGTAAGCGTGAACGAGACGGTATGATGATTAAAGCTTCTCGTTCAACACCGTTAACAGGGTGCAAATAGTAATTGCTGGTCAGCGTGTCGCAAAGGGGCAATAAATTAAAGACCGCTACCGGTTCCAGGCCATTAAGATCTTATCGATGATGGTAGACGGCAGTGTTTGGTGTTTAATGCATCTTAAAGCTGTACCATTTTGGTACAGATTTGGTCCAGTGCAGTACAGTTCTCCACAGTTTAACAAAAGGTTCAAAATCCTTTGTCTGCACAGGTAACGAAAGAAAGAGAAGGAAATGAGTTCCTACCGGAAAAAGGGCCGGGATGAAGCTTTCGGAAATAAAAACCATGACTTTAGTTTCCACCACAGTTGAGGTTGGCTGTAGATTATAAGCAAGTTGTTTTAGTTGAAATGAAAATATTATTGCTGGTTAAATAACGTAATAATGGAATGTTAGCTGCAAGATGTTTTTAAGTGGTGCAGGTCTGCTAATTCCAGATTTGAAATCTTAAGAGAGTACCATAATAACATTTTATATACTTAACACAGGGTTAAGAATGCTTATAATTTTTCTTGTAGCATATTTAGAATCTTAATATGCTTCAGTTTATCTTGTCGAGTTTCTTGATGCTTCCTGAAGAACATAACATCATAATTCATGTGACAGAGTTCTGTTTCATGTTTTTTTCTTAGTTATTTTAGTTTTGTTTTTATAATTACAACCAGAAAAGAACATTGTATTTTATCGAGAGCATAAACGTTCACTGCATGCGCATATATCCAAGCGCTCGGTCTGACGGATCGGGAAGGATAACAGAATTCCGACCAGTTGTGCTGCTGTTATGCTACCATTATCCGTTCCCCAACGGAATACACATAGGCTTCTGATAGTTTTTGTTCTGTTCTCCTTTTTTCTATGACAACCGGCTTCATACTTGCCCGGCATAGAAGTGAAGCACTGTTATGATAGTTCTGGGTAAAGGAACGACCACAAAAACATAACCACTGGCACACAACGGCAAATGTGGTAGAAGTTAAACACACCCTCCCCCTTACCCTCTCCGTACACCTTGAGTCTTGGTCGGACCTTGACAACTCGCTTCAAAAAGTGTCCTCCAGCGAGTGAGCTGTTGTTTTAAGGGTGCAGGAAGCGAACACGTGCTTTGTTATCCGAAATTGTAACACGTTAACACGTCCTTGCTTCTTGGCGTCATTTGCAAAGGAACGGAAGGATAGTTTAAATGTCTTCCATTAGGAGTAGTAGTGTTCGGACCTGGCCTGGAAGCATAATGGAACGTGGGAATAACTGTAGAAGATGCGATAAAAGAAAGAAACGTCTCACACGCTGACAAACGATATGCTGACAAAACAATGTAAATGTTGCATTCGTTATAAGCGTACAGGCAAACAGATGCCCTTAAAAAATGAAGATTAGATGGAGGCGCATACAATACGATGTATTATTTTATATCAATAATGTGATTAACTTATGTTGTGCGAGTTTGTAGCGTTTTTTGAATAATAGTTATTTTGCTCTAATTTTAACATATTCTTTAATTTCTTATCGTTAGAGCACGAATAAGTATTATTGGTTACTCGAAGCATTTAGTTCGAATATTTGCTGCTTCAGCGAGGAATCCATAAGAAAAAACATTTATTTTTAAGTTTTAGCATTGTACAACCTTCAAAAATAATTAAATGATTGCTCGGATTTAAAATGTTAATGGCAAAGTACCAGAGTTTAATAAATTCGTTTTAAATTGAACTTATTCACTCAATGAATTAAATCAATTTCTGATTTGCAATAGCTTTGAACCGAATCGTTTTATGCTGACGAATCTCTCTGGAGAGTTGAAGAGGAGAATTATCAGAAATATTTTAGATCTCTCATACGTGGAAGGAAATGGGAATGACGAGCTTTATGAGTTGTAAGATGACCTCACTGTCATCCAACGAATTATGAATACACGCCATGCTTCAGGGGGCTCGTCAAGTCATGCAAATGGCACCGGACGACCCAGCTTGTAAACTCTTTTTAGGCCGTTCACATAGGCAGAGGTGGCGTATGTAACTAATTCTAAGATTGTTTGCCGTCCCAGTGTTTGTGTTTTGTGTAAATTATTCAGGTTTAATTATACGTTGGTATATACTATACTTATACAATCAGAAAGGTGTCATTTCTAAGACATAGTATACGAAGTTAAACAAACACCATTTTAATTTTATTTAGTATTTACCAAACTTTTCTCTTTCACAAAAAACATCCTGCCATTAGAACCTCACTTATATTTGCATTAGAGCCAAGATGCGAGCACAAAGACAAGGCTTTGATGTTTAGCACTTTGAACAGCACTCATAATCCGTTGGCTTTTACTGTTGAACGATGTGGAAAGTTTTGGCGTTACGCAATGCAAGAAGGTATTAAATAAATAAACATATTCCAACAGCAAACTGTTAACAAAATGAAACGAAACCAAACCTTTCTTTATTTTGCTGCCATAGTATCTAAAGGAATTCATACACAATTTCTAAACAAGAAACACTCACCAGTATACCATTATCAAGCAAGTCTTTCTACCCGCCTTCACGTGCAACGCATCAATTGTTCTAAATTTTAGACACACTTACTACACGCTTGTGTGCACCAAAAAGCATATAATGTTTCAAAAGTTATGCTCGTTTTATCCAGCTCTTTGCTCGATTCCAACCCATAGCGGACGATTACGGTGGATGAAGTTTTTCACGGCTCCGATAATAGTGTTCATTCCCCTTCCCGGTACCGGCCATAATACGTGTGCCACAATCGAATCTGCTGCCGGCTGACAAATTGATGCTTTTACTCGATGGTCCATTTTTTAGTCTACCAGCATCCCGGAGGCAGCGTCACGGTTAGGCTAGAGCCAAGGTTTGCTTCAGTTCTGTCAGAATGTAAGCCCGGTTTTTGGCTGTCAAAAGTGGGTGTGTTCGTGATTGGAAATACATTATCCTAGCGATGGAAGACAGTGGGCCTTGGTGTGCGGTGGACATCGGTGGAGGAAACGTATGTAACTAGTGCCGAGATAAAACACAAAGTCTTTTAAATGATGAAAACGCCTGGAGCTGTTACTAAGAAATCGTACGATGCGAGACGCGAATGGTTCTTGCTCTTGGAACACACATTACAGAGGATTGTGGTTTTTGTGTGGTTCGATTTCAAAATTTCATGACTTGTACGGTACGTTTCTTAATTGTAACATCGCTGCGGTTAGCGTTAGGATTCGTTCCCTCGCTCTGGCATTGTTTCGATGGTGAAATAATCGAAACTACACTAACGCTTGGCGTGAAGCGGACTCCATTTCAGACTGCAGCAATCGTTCGAGCATGGCTAACATTAGTGATTGCAATCGGCATCACCACAAGCAGTTGCTGATTCGCTACTAAACAAAGCGATAATGCAGCGAACGATGACTTTGATCATGATACTTGCGATTCCGTTCGCCAGCAATACCGAAGCGGACTGTTCGATGAAGAAACGACAGCATCTGATTGCTAGCAATCATGGCGTATTATCGTTCAGTGCCGTCTCATATGTGTGTTTTCGGGGGGCAATGCAAGTGATGTCTGCATTAGTATTGATGCTGGATGAAATCGGATTTCCAGAACATCAAGGACAATATTATGATCTCATTAACGGGTAGTGTTGTTAAAAATGTGCTGAACGTTGAATAACAAAATCAGATACACTTTACCGTTGACACCGTTTCTACGGATATGTTTTCTTTTCCGAGCGGACAATTTTGCTGAATCAAACCGACAAGGGAAAGGAGGCAGAGGTAGGAAAAAAACTCACTCATCCGGAACACTGGCACTTGCTTTGTTGCTGTCCGTGCAGGGATGGTTTTTCGTGTCCCTTTACCTTCAACACACATTATCCAGTGCGGCAACCCTTTCAAGCGTGTGACAAGCAGACAAGTGCAGACTTCGGCAAGATCGTCATCAGCATGCGGACGCGAAAATGCGCGTCCCGACAGCTGCCAGCCAGAAATCAAAGTAAAATCAATCAAAAAGTCTTCTAAAAGGGGTAGAACGCTAGCAATGCCCGTCACACGAGGGTTGCATTATTTTTGGCACGCCTTGGTCATGTGTGGAATTGGAGCATGGAGCATTTTCCCTACCGGCGACAGTTCTGTTAGAAAAGCGCATATAAGAGATTTTTTGCTTTTGCAACGCTACAAGGACACAATGAAGCGTAAGAGAAATGGCTCCACTCCACTATGATTCTGAGATTTAGTTTTTTGCTCATGTTTTGACGAATATTTAATCTTGAATAAAATACTCATATAAAGACTTTAGAATGTCAAGCTTAAAATCACCTTAAATTTCTATCGAAAATGAGTAATGAAAACCAATCAAAAACAATCATCCAGGTTCGTTGCACTGTGACCAAAAGTCAAACAACACTTGACTTGTGGTACCCTTTGAGTGGTGCGTAACGCGTGAACGCTACGTACCTTATTTAATTCCCACGACCGAGACTTTTTTTTTCTACCCCCTATCCCGAAAGGAAGAACCGTACGATGCCCTCCTGGCAGAATGAATCTTTCTGGTGCGAGAGATTTGCCACGATTAAGAAGCAATCAATTTAATTAGATTGTTGTTTGCACTCTAGCCGAGACGGTGGATAATTAACGCGCGTTTGGTTGTGCAGTCGTTGTGTTTTGCGCGTACAAGCGGTGTTTGGTTGGGTTTTGGTAGATTTGATTAGAAAAACGAAAGCTGACTGGTTGTCGCAGAGATTTAAGGATGGGTTTTTGCGAAGGTACCGCTCGCTGTATGTTTCCAGTTTTGTTTTCATACGTTTTATTCAATCAGCAATGCACTTCTTGTGCAGTATTTTGATGCACAATAAATAAAGTTTTCTAGTTTTGTTTGATAATTATGATATATAAATGGCCTAGTTTTAAATATCTAGGCTCTTGCAGAAGATTTTCTTTATCACAGTTCCGACCACAATCATATGGACACTATTTTAGATTAACTGAAAATTCTTAAAAAATTGTTACCATGATTTGTTTGGTGAAATAAAATCACATGCTTATTCTCTTTTTTTCATAGCAAAAATTAGTTTTCGATCAGTTTTTACATAAATATAATGACTTTTCGGATAAATATTTATTTCCACTTCATATTCAAAAAGTATTAAAAAACATTGTTGAATATTACTTTAAATTAGTGTACGTTAATTTACGCTAAAATTTATTTTAATTAATTTCTCAATTTTAAAGTGCATTATAACTTTTTTACGTTGAATTTTATTGTTGTATTAAAATATTTGAAAAACATCCTTACAGGCAAGGGTATGGTTCATGAGCTTCATTTTAAGCATCGTTTGCGCAGTCGCACATTTTCTAAAATGACTACGGTTGAGATGAAGTTCATCCAATGTTCTGGCGTTATTCATTCTTGTACCGGGCGACATGTAAAGAACATGTATTGTGGAACAACACTACAGGTTGTACTAGGTCAAGATTTATTATTTGAGTGCTATTTGAAAGATGAACACTTGGAAAACGTACACTGTAGAAAATTATTACGACAGGCAAGTTGTTTTACACTTAGTGAAATTTATAAAATCCCTGTGGGTTTTTGGTATTTCTTTTCTCTTTATTTTCTGCATAAAGTAATACGACCAGCTCGTTGTTAATGATATAAAAAATGAATTCTGCTGCGTGAAGAAGGCATTTCGTCCATGGAATATGCCTTACTGCTCTCGGTAACAACTTCACAGATGTTTGTGGTCAAAATAGAGTGAACAACATGTTCAGTTTTGTATATAAATAGATCTGAATGTTGAGTTAATTTAAATACTCTCAGCATTGTAATTTTGCCTTTTCCGCTGAATGTTTCCCAGTAAATTTACTGTAAGCATAGTATGGTTCGTTCTTAACCGTTGTTCAGTGCAGAACGGCATCGAAAGGCAATGAGTTATGTCGTCACCTTCGTTCGCCTCGGACGGCTATTCGAGAAGCGCAAGATGGTGATAATGATGCAATTAAAAGCGTGCGAAGCCTGAGTCGACCAAGTGCCGCGAGGTTAAAACCATCAACGGCGAAGCTTAATTAGGCCGATGATCAGATGATAAATGGAGTTTTGAGAATGTTAAGTGATATTTTATCTTTAATGAATGCTGGTTGTATTCGCATCGCTGGTCGAAAGGTGATGTAAATTTGAATAAGTATATTTTCGTTTAAATTAATCGCCCGGTACGTTGAATGCGAAAACTATTAATTTGTTCTGGACATTTGCTGAGAAATTATCCCAAAGTATGATCTTACTATTATGGAGATCTATTCGAAACAAAAGCTTTATAGGTTAAAAGTATGATAAATCCGAAGAATTTCAAAATTGAAATATGTTTTGGAGACTTATTTTCTTAATTTATGCAATCACAACGGCACCATTACTTCATACATTGTTTCAACATCTCAAGATTTTCTACCGCACGTACCACAGAAAATAATTCACTTCGCATTATACACTCACGCGCACGAGCCTGATTAGCGCATGCAAATAAAGTGCTTATTAGGCTGGAATCACAATTATCCAGCCATGCAACGTTTCGTTTCGAATGCGTATGTAACGGTTTGTACGCTTGTTCAAACAACAATAAGACGGTGTTGCATCGATCCGTCCTTACGGCTTGATCATCGTATGACGGCCCCTGGAGCGTACCACCCTTGCACACAGAAAGTGTTAATGCACATTTGAGGCGTTTGCATGGTGCACGGCAAACATTCATTATTATTGAAAGCACACGCATCAAGCGTTCGGTCGCCCGAACGAAAATGAACCCTCGCCGTTGTACAGTAAGCGCTTCTGATCAAAGCTCTATAATCTCTCAACAGATCAATCCAGAAGCACCGAAAACACAACAACGCCCCGTGGGACCACGTTGTGGTTTTGTGCTGCAGTATCGGATTCCCTCTCCAAACAATGGTTCCTGACCGGGGATGATGAAAGGGCCTGTTCTTTTTGAGTAGCGGTGCTATTTTCGTTGAATGCTACCAACATTGTGTTAAAACCTTTTAACGTCAAGCTTTTTTACACTCGTTGGTGCAAAATTCTTGGTATCTTATTGCGTTGCAAGGGAAATGCCGAAATTGAATTTTTGCAATCGCTTGACGTCCAACATTATGGGTCACAGAGTGGGCCCTTCGCCGTAAGTGGGTTTAAAATTTCACACACATCAATTACTTTCCCGTTCTTGAAATATGTAAAAAGCAAGGGTAGATCAATTGTTGATAATACTTTTATTTAATACGATTGTTTTGAAGGCATATAGACATAAAATAATACCACAATATTCAACGGTAGCATAATAGTAATAAATCTAGTACCATTTGTGATGCCGTGTTTTTGTGCTGGTAAACATACTGCTTCCAAACACAAGGCATGGCTCAAATTTGAAGTTTGATTGTTAGAACACCAACAATAGGTTGGGGAAACTCGTAAGAAGTAAATTTTCCGTTTCGTTTCTTTGAATAGCACCAAACAAACAATGGCAAAGTTGCAAGAGCTGCTCTGGAACTCGGCTCGAGAGTTGAGCAGGAATCAATTTGTCATTCCGGTGTTGCTTTTATGAATGAATCATTGCGCCAACCGTACATGGTCCTGAAGGGGGCAGTACAAAATCACACCATTCGCTACAGCAATTTCCTACACCTTGAGAGTATTCGAAAGGATGGCTAATTTTCCGGCCCATAGAAATATGTGCGCTAAATTGGATCGTTAGAGACGGTGCTCTTTGTGTAGGCCAGCTTAAAACCATAATGTATGTCGTCTGAAGAAATATATTGAATCATGTGTGTTAAAGAAAACATGGCGAAGAATAGTGAAAAGTTTTCGATTCGTAGGTTTGATAAACTTATAAATTTTATTACTCTCCAAAAGTAAAGTTAAAGCCCTTTAAGTAAAATTATCCAAAGCCTCGGTGGTTTTTAATCGTCGGAACCATGTCATCAGCTAGAGCATACCTTTGCCGAATGAGTAATTTTTGTGGTTACGCGGAACAAGTAGCGAAACGATCCATTGTTGCAATGCAGTCAATTGTAAAAAAATGCCTACATTACCGGACTGTATGCAAACAGTACGTCGTGTATGTAAGTTATGCTGTTCTGGAGTATTCCACGGCAGAAATAGTTTTCCTCTAGCGCTTTCCCAGATGTCATTGCGAGTGCCACATAATGCATGGAACGTGGAGGAATATGCTCTAACTGAATACATGATGTGAAGAAGAGTTCTACATTTTTTTCAGTTGTTCTATTCACCAGAATCACTGAAAGGGAAGAAAATGCTACCTCATTCATTCACTGAATGTCGCTGTAAATGTGTGGAACTTTGTACGCTTGATGGAATGATGAGCTGTAAGCTATGTGATGTTTGTACTTAAAAATAATTAATTTTGGTTTTGGGGATACAAATATTAATGATTTGGTTTTTCCTGTGTAATTAATAGTTCTTAAAGGTTTTCCAATGGATTATGTAAAATGAACTAAATGGTTGAACTATTGTTGCTAAATGATGAAAACTAATCTATTAGATTGTAGAGAGAATACATAATTTAAAAACAATTTTACACCATCACAGCCTTTTCGAAGAATATGACAACGGAGTAGGATGTGTTGCAAAACGTGTCTAGTCATTAAGAAATTACCATTGACGGCACATAAATTGCCAATCAAATTTGACGAAAACCACGAAACACCGTTTATCTTCACGTGAGATCCTTCAATATTCACTTGCTGGTCATATCAGATAGCCGAAGTGAAGTCTATTAGACCATGTTCGATCATTTAACCCTCGCAGACGAAGATGAACTTTCATCCGGCAGTCTAGTTGTACCGAAAATCATAAAATCAATCACTCGTAAAGTTTGCGCTTACCTGTACCCCATACAAAGCCCGGCGGTACTAACAGGCGAGCGGACGAAGGCTTTACGGAATGTCTGGGTGCTTTCGTGAAAACGATCGAAACATACTCGACCAGATGCTGTCTTCGGTCTATATTAAACGAAACGTAAGGCAACCGGCAACAACGGCAGATGGCTTTCAAGCGCTTGGTGCCGTGGTAAGGCAAGTTTTCATTATACTTTTCACTCCACTAAGCTCACCATTAGCCACCACTCACCATGGTAACTCACGCCGAATAGGGCGACGGCAATAAAAGTTATTCCATTCCCCGATAACCTTTCGTTCAGCCAGGGTCATATTGGTTGTTCACCGGAATTGGGATATTTTCCTTTTGCTCTCGATGCACGCTCCCTAAACCATTCCGCAACTTTGCGTAAAATGCACGTTTCGTAATAGAGAGCGAAAGCAAAAAAGGAAGAAGGTGATATCGCTTCCGAGTAACAGCTGTCTCCGGGCGTCAGTGATGGACAGTAAATCAATTATGAAGTCAAGCGCGATCTATGATATCTCCATTAAGATGAGCTATGATCTCATTTCGTTGCATTAGTTCGGTACGGGGATGAATGGCTGGGACCTTCTACTCTATGTTTTATTATTATGATCATATTTCTCGAAAATATTTTTGGTTCGTCAGAACAAATTCCTTTAGTGGTTTTTATCCGCGGAAAATCGGTCGGATTGTTCCATCCGCTTTTATATAAAATTTTAATTCATCAACCATACAAAATGTCACGAAGAAAGCCGGTGAAGAATTTTCTTTTGGTGTGTAATTTTAAATGTACTCAACCAGGTACTTTAAAGCTTCCGCTCTGGTCACGGTAGCTGCGTTTTTGAGCGATATTCAAAGGAATCGAGTTTAAACCCCACCCTGATTAAACCCACATCAGCCGAACGAAGGATACAGGACCGGCCGCGGCAATGATGTTACCGTCGCGCGTAATCTGATGTCCTCACCCTTCGCACTCGACCGAACAAATCGGATTTTATTTTCATCCTTGTTTCGGTACGCTTTTTGGTGTATTTCACGCAATCATCTAGTCGACTGTTTTTGTCACTGGCACATCCCCGAAAAACCCATAGCAGACGCAAACATCCACCGCGCCGAACCGTTGCTACACATTGCTTAACTAGCAATTTTTACGGTGCCATAATCTCTTCCATTTTAAGCATTTCGTTCAACATAACTTCGTGGAACATGGCTAGTTGTCACCGACCATAGCAGAAGAGAAAGCGAGTGGCGGTAGGACAGCCTTGGTGCAGCGTGCGTTTTGATTATGGAAGCTTAATGTTCGGGAGTGAGGAAAAACAAATTTGCAGTAAGCTTTTGTGGCAGCAGCAGCCAATAAACGTGTGAAACGTAATCGCGAGATTTTATTTTTCAAAATTAATAGGCAAATGTATTATTGCCCCTTTTATAGATGTATTAATAAGGATTAAAACAATAACATGTTTGAATTCTTGAAATAAGAACCCAAAATGATGTAATGTATTTTTTGAATTGAGTTTTTTTTTATTGTTGTTATGCCGTTGTAATATATTTTTTATTTCAAAACCACTCTATGCCTTCTTTACACATCCGATCGATTGCGTGAACAAAAAAAAAATCAGGCAGACGGTATATGAATAGGTCTCTCCTTTACGTATTGGCCACGCAGACACGCACCGCGTAATCCACCATAGCTAGAAAGAGCTTTGCCCGTAAAGCTACTCGTCATCTCGTGGAAATGTCAAATGTGTCCTTGGGGAATGCGATTCAGATCCTTTGCCCTTTTCATGGGGCCTTCACCCTCATCAATCCTTTCCTTGGCCTGCAAAAACATACGCAGCATAACGGAGACAAATTGCTGACTTTGCGTTGATAGAGGATTATCGGGAGACATCTTCCGTTACGCAAGGCCGCAAATAGGAAAATGGAAGGGAAAAACCCATGCTTTATAGGTGCTATTATACTTTTTGTAACTGTTTTTCAAAATTTTCCGTGGAGGAAACGGAGGCTAAACCTGTCATTGTGCCATTTTATGTTGCAAATGGATGATCTATTCAATTAACTTGAAGCATACAAGTGTTGAAGCATTTATTTGGTTTTTTTTTATTCGTTTTATTGTAAATATATCACACAAAATTTAATTTTCATTCAATTACTTAATGGGTTTAGCTAATCCCTGGAAAAAGCTAGTACTTGAGGAAATATGGAAAGTTACAACTAAATTTCATTCAACCGTTTTAAAGCTCAAATTTTAAATATGCTGTTGTTAGTTGCTCACAATATGAAAGTTATTATAGCACATTCACTATTAATGTAGATTATTTGTTTCTGATCTATGTGTGATGTAAATGAAATCCTTGTCCTTAAAAAAAAACTCCATTGCAGCTAATTCGATCGAAAAAAAATAAACAAATTCACTTCAATTGGTGTAGAATTCTTGCTTTAAGACATTAGCGGAAAGATGATTAGCTTCCTAATCAAAGCATAATTATGGATTACCCGATGACGCACCGCATCCGCTGGGAGGATGGTACCACGCGCAGCTCCAAACAGAAACATGACAACTGTGCTGTCTGCGCTGGAAAATTACAAACTCTAATTTAATTATTTTCCCAAAGTCGTCGGCACGAGATTTGGAGATTAAATTAGTGGCATACTGCACCACACAGCTCGGAGCGCGCTACCATGCTCGGAAGGAAAGTATCTTTAACCGTACTTTACAGCTACACCCTTTAACAGAGATGTTCGCACTGTTCTAGCACAAACGAGATGATTTTAATTGTTCTCCGAACAATACAACTGCACGAGAATGTTTCGTTTTGTGACTTTCGCTTTTTTCCGAAAATTGATTAAAATCATAACGGCTGTATTAATTAAACCAAAGTGACAGTAAATGGCTGTACCGAATAAAAGCATCTCTGCATTTCTTTGAGCTCATCATCACAAAACGGCGAATAGCCTGAATCTATTGTCTTTATTCAAACTGTCATTGGTTCGAAAAACTTTGTTCAAAAAGTTTTGCACGAATACCTGTTGCTTGAATGTAGAATGTAAATTAAGTATTTTCACTTCAGCTCCATTGCTAAACTTTTGCCCTGCGTTTACACAGCAGGGAGTTGATAAAAATTCCTATCCATTTGCCTGGGCAGGCAAATCTCTGTGTACAAAGACAAAGCGTGCCGAACAAAAACCGCTCGGAGAAAGTTGTTTGTCTGGGACATAATTTTCAATTATTTATTAACAGACCAAATGTAATTCGATCGGAGCGCAATCGATACCCGACCCGCAGCCTGGTATATTTGGGCAAACATTTCCACCAAATGGCATCCCTTCATTATGGTGACTATGCGAGCCCCTGTGGGGCCTACAGGGCGGCACCAGTAGTGGCGGTGTTGTTTACACAGTCTGATTTCATCCTGTTCACGAAATGGGCGCAAATCCGGCCGGTCGGTGTCTGGTGGAATGTGGTGTGTCTTGGTTTTGCGGTTTGCGGAATGGATCCCGCACTTTTTCCGGGTTACTTTTGAAGATTGGACCGTGGTGGGACGACCTGTACGAACTTCTTGACCCCAATGTTCTTTGTTCGTCTGCCCTAAACCAACGACGGTGGCATGCTTTCGTTCGAGATAATGTCATTGGTGAAGGAAGGCATTTTAGGAATTTGGCAAAATTCTGTGCACCGTTTGATCGCTGGAAATGGGAGCCGATAAGTTTGCGATAAGATACGGGAGGAATGGTTTGCTTACACCTTCGTTATGGCGTTGTGTCTTTTCGGTTGCCGGACGGTTTTTGTATGTGGGGCAATTGAAATCTAAAGATGCCTATTTTTCGAGGAATTTATGGATCCGGACGCGGTTCTGGTGGTTGATAAGAGGCGTGTAGTCGGTAGCTGCTGATAAGACTTGTTGGTGATGGAAGTGTACGATAAATGTCAGTAATTTTTTAACTTCTTATCCATTTGACCTTGAATCATTGAAATATTGAAAGCTTTGGTTATGAATCAATAAAAAGTAATTTTTTGACTTTTTTTATTTGCGATAGTTCGGCCAGGCCTTACAACTGTATTTAACGGTTAAAACTTTTAAAAAAATTAAAAATGGATAGAGTCATATTCTTTTCCCTGCATCAAAATACTCCTTATCCTGGTGGAGCCAGGTATTAGGAAGCGCGGAGTATTTTCTAAAATGTGAGTATTTTTTAATTAAAAAAAATAAAATCTTGCATTATCAAAGTGCATCCAAGATAACAGCTAGCTTGGCAACAACGATTGAGCGTGGCTGTTTAAGTTTATCGATAGTCTAGGTACATGTGTTAAATGGAAATTTCAAGCCATCTTATTTAATTTATTTAATTCTCAAGAAATAAAATCTGTGCTCGCTTTCCTGGAAATGTTTTATCATACGTTTGCATCAAGTCCAATTTCATACAGTATTTGCACAATGATACATGTTCAATCGGTTTTGTCAAGATTGGTATGAGAAATTTATACTTCGAACCGATAGTTTAATGTGTCCGTTGAGAGCAATTTATCACAGGAATCTGACACACAAACTCATACGAGGAATCAAACATACGCAAGCTGGATCGTTATCGAACCTGTACAAGCAGAGAAAATAGACATGATTTTTTTTTCTTAGTTTTCTTTTATTTTCCAGGTTTTCTTAGGCTTTTGTTTATTTGCAGTAATATTTTTTTTCATTTATTGAACATATAATACTTAAACTTCCATTTTTTTCTCACACTTTTCAGGATTGTAGGTATTGTTTTCAAATCATTCAAATGCTTACATGTGTAACGATGTTATTTTATCGGTAACATAAAGCAGTTTGAAATGTTTGTAGCAAATACGAACAAGTTACATCAGCTGGTGTGAAAGTTTTCTCATTATGGTTGTAATTTCCCAGGTGTGGTTTGAGAAAATAATCGCAAACTCTAATGCGCACATGGGAATAACACAGCATCAGATGGCAGTTTAGATTTGTGCAGTAAACGATTCGGCGAAAAACATGATGAGTTTTGAAATTTATCAAACTAAATTTCACTTTAACCTTTTGAAGAGTAATATATTATGTTTCTGTTTGTTCTTTAACAGTTTGATTGTTTGGCAAAGCAACGAAACATAACAAACATAGCAAACTCATCCATATGAACCTGCTTGGCTTTCCCCAACGATCGATACAGTGAGTGAAACATCGTGCAAAGTTCTGATTCGTTCAGTGTCTTTCGGTGTGGAAGGAAAACTTACCGATAAACTCTTATTGCTTGCAAACACGAGGTTAGGATAGTCATTGGGCCAAGTAATCGATGCTGCTAGTGTGATGATACACTGGCTACACATCGCTTCCCTGTTACCTTCCCATTGCTTCCCACAGTCATGCACCACGAACAGAAACGGCGTCAGACCATGTACAGAAGGGAGCATAACGGATGGAAAATGTAGTCGATCATCCAGTACGGTACAGGTATGTGCTGCTTTCAACGTGCTGTTGGCATGGCATTGGCTTCAGGCTGATGTGAGAAATGCATTCGGTATCGTGCGCAATCGTATCATGCTTCAGCGGAATTGTATGCAGTGTCAAAACCATTCACACTCCCCGACAGAGAATGGCAACGCTTCGGAAAGGGATAAATCAATCAGTTCACATCCAAACCCGTAAAGATAGGCCAAAGCAGAAGGCATGAAAGGAAAATCATTTTCTTTTGCTGCTGCATTTCGTTTCCCGTCAATATGTGTGTGTGTGTGTGTGTTTTTTATTCGTTTGTTATTTGGGCCCAAGGAAATAGATTTGCGTATGAGGTTCTGGAATACTCTGCTCAAGCATGATGTTTGCGAAAATATCTGGTTTACCGAAGAACAGTTTTGGTCTTGTAGATTTGCATTTCGTTAGTTAGAAAAAAAAGCCAAATATCACATAGCTAACATAACACGTCAGCAGTCACCAGACGAGAAAATTTGTTTAGTATGGTGCAGTTGTTTTGAAGATGAATGTGAAATAAAAAATTGACGAAAACTTCGACCGGTAAAATCAAACAGTTTTTTTTCGAATTTAAAGACTGTTAAAAGGTTAATTAAATGATAATTGTTTCATTTTGATATTTGCTTCATGAGTGTCGATATTGATTTTTGTTTTGGTTAAAAACATACGCTCAGCAATATTTCGTACACCAGTGACGTTGCGAACACTACTCTCTCTCTCTCTCTCTCTCTCTCTCTCTCTCTCTCTCTCTAGATGCATTCAATTACATGCAAAGTAACCGAGCAAGTTAATTTTAGCTTTGAAACAGTTGCTGGTTTCTATGAAGAGAAAGGTCATTTTACTTATTATCCCAGATTTTGTATGAACATTGCTGGCAAAGTTTCATGTGGCACCATTTGCACTGCATCAGGATTTTTAATTAATTTCTCTCGCGCAGCAAAGTCTATGTGACATAAATTACAGAAGGTGTACACGAAACGTTTTGTTCTACGAAATGTGAAGAATTTCTTAGTAGTATAAATTGAATCTACAAAATACGAAGTACGCTAACATGAAGGAAAAAAGTTATAAACAAAATAATTTTGAATTGAATTACAAAGGTTACATTGAATGTAGAATTTAAATAAACTTATGAAAAACTAAATATTTCTCAAATGAAAGTGAAAGCAATCATTTTTATGAGGAGCCTAATATATTTGTGTATAAAATAATTTAAGATGCGACGTAATAAAGCTAAATAAATCATGCTTCGTGTATACTTTAAAAACAAATTAGATATGTTTACAAAACTTGTATTGAGTGTTCTTTTACTGAGGATCCAGTGCTTTAGCGAATTGCTATTCGACATCGTGGATAGAATTCAACCCAGCTGTTCGTACAACACGCAAAGAAAGGCTGTGAAAATTTGCAGCTGCAAAAATAGGCCCGCTGTTTAGATAAGAAATGTTCACAGGCGATAACTGGTATCAAGATATCAGCTATTTGGTTCAGTCTCTTATTGTATGGATCCAGCGGAAATAGTTATGAAGGCTCCGTAGCGATCAAGGTTTGTAAAATGATATCGTTTATCAGATTCCAGAAATTTACCTAAACGAGCAACTGACGATTGGAAAGCATTCAATAGCTTTTGAGCATCAAGAATAATATTGATTATGAATCGCAATAAACAAGCATTAAATGAGAATAATTTCTATAACCACCCAACGCTTACTAAATGTTCCTGGTTTTGGTTACCATATTCATTGTAAGTGTTTGTTTCACATTCAGATACAACAGCATTAATAGTTTGATCAGGTATTTCAGGCAGTTTTCTCAGAAATTATCCATTTCTTTGATCAAGAAATGACCTTTTTCATGAACTAGCAACCCAAAGTTCAATATAATTTTAGCAGTCCCATGAAAGAATAGATCGAATAGCTTTCCGTTGTTTTCCTGCCTCTGGGAATTGAAGCATAATTGAAAGTTATGTCATCAGCAAACAAAACCCGCGCACACAATCTTCTTCGGTAACCGGTTGAGCTTTATTACCGGTGGCGGTGGCTGGGTGAAAGCAACCGGGCGCCTCCATCTTAAGCATTACCCAAAGGGAATAAGCCCCGGTCTAATTGAAAGAGCAGTCAAAGAAAGCGAAACTTTTGTCTGTTTAATCGAGAATAGACCATTGACCAGGCTTTCCTTACAAAGCGGCAAAACAAAAGAACGGGTTTAACAAGATGATTAATTAACACCTGTGAAGATTTCTGCAATACGTAATCCTGTCTAGATAAACAAGGAAACGGTTGATGGGCGGATATTATAATTGGTGTTTGAGCAAGCCTGGGTAAGCTTAAAGTTGTGCATACCAATGAACAACGCTACTTTAATGACGAAAGAAGAAAGCTGCGAAGCACTTGGGCGTCCCAAAACTAACCTGACTTCTGGTTCTATTTGAAGATATCCGGTTACATGTACCATCGCCACTTACGCAACGTGTTGTTCCGGCACGTTCAAGCAGCTATTTATTGGTTATCGTTCTATGAAGACCTATTGAATGCATTGCTCGATTGACAAACCATCACTAAAGTGCTTTCGAAGACGACGCTGATGCGGCAGGAAGGAATTCCTTCCCGCACTCGAGCACCATTTGCCTCAGTGTGTGTGTCAAGTGCCGCACTTAATCTCGCGTCATCAAGTGGCGTAAGCTGTTGAACGCCACATCGGCAGACTTCGGCATTAGGGCCGCATCAATCACGAAACAATTTGTGCAAGGTGCAAAACGTGACCAAGCACGAGCACATTATGCTTTGGGGCTTAACGTTTTGGATGCCGTGTCGTGTTTGGAAAGCTAGGAACAATGTGTGCAAATGTGTTTATGGTGATGGATGAAAATGGAATGTATTATTATGTTATGACACAATGATTACTTCAAGTTTCTTTTATTAGTTAAAAAAGATTTGATTTGACAACTTAGTTCTTATTTGTCACAAAATGCTCTTTCTCTTGTACTGCATGGTTTGTTCTTACAACTCTATAAGGACGCTGTCTAGCGCAAAGTCTACAATATTTTTTATAAGGTTTATTAAATTTATTTCACAGTTCATTCAATTCATTGGTTGCACAGTTTTAACTTTATTTAAAAATTTCTCGTAAATTTTTAGACCATAATTTTCTCAATTATTTCGCTTTAACCCAATGCTTGCTAATGATGGATCAGTATATTGTTGGAAATGCATAACTCAGTAATGCTTTGCCCTGACTGACGTCGTTAATGAACAGGAAACAATTTAATAACATGCTGCATTATGTAAGATAATTCTGTCATACTTTCCCATGTCTCGATGCATCCACTCTGTAACTCAGTTTGTATCGCCGTCACCAGCACCTCTGCCATGAGTTAAACTTTCGTTTATCACGCATTTATCAAATCCTACTACAGAGAATAGCTATATCGACCTGCACGTAAAGGCACAACATGACTTTGAAATTTTCATGCTTTACTGTCAATTTTCGCTCACTGTTCCCTGCAGCTGCAGTTTGCCCCGGCTTATGCTTCCAGCTGTTCCAACTTTACACTGCTTACATATTCCACGCAGGAGCCGAGAATAGAAACAGTTTTTGGGGCGTAATTTATTATTAAATTTTAATATCATGTTCCTGTGAAAGGATGAACATATATGCAACACCATTTCATGGGAATGCACTAAGTGTAATAGTGTGCAAGGGACTACATGGAGTGTCCAGACACTTAGAACAAATTGCATTCTTATTTACGATGGCGTTACAATTAGCTAAAAGAAAGATAAAATTTGAATCCTTCATTGAAAGAAAAGTTTCAATGAAGGCGTTTCTGGTACTGATTTATGCTTTATGACAATATCTGTTCCAATTTTGCTTCAAGTAAACACTTCCTTTAAACTTTGCTTTGATTATAGTTAACAAATTAATTAACTAGCCATACATTTGCCATTCAATGATATAATATACCTTTTCACTCCAATAGCCATCAGCAGTAAAAGGTCGTTCGCATTTCCTGTACTAGGCGTTGTTCGGAGCGTGTGTCGTGTGTTGTGTTCACAAAATTACATCTCTCACCTTCGTGTCAGAAGGAATTTCGTGCACGGGGCGAAAATTTCCGGACCCTTTTTTGGAAGGATTATGATCCTTGGGCTCGAACAGAAGCATTTCCTTTGAAAGTTTATCCCTCTGCCTACAATGTACGCTCGCACAGTACGAAAGCAGTCAGCCGCTAAGCGGAAACGAGCTGAAACCATTTCTGTTAGAAGCCGGCATGGGTCGGTAAAATTGAGCAGCTACCAATCCTTTAGTGCATTTTATTCGACCCTTAAAAACGTAACCAACCGTCAGAGTTACCGGTTGACAAATTGATCCTTTTCTATTCTAGTGGTAGTTTCGTGCAGCTAGCACTGAATGGTGATGGTACGAATGAAAACTTCCTTGCGTCGGGTAGTTCTGATTCATGGCGATTGGAAATGGTAAATCTTTTTCTCACCTTCGTCATTTGAAGCGTGAGAGTCGGGTTTGTGATTGGAATTTTATCGTAATCCGTGCTGAGTATCTTGATGCGAGATAATCGAAATTTTGTGTTCTACAACTGATTGATATGTGAAAGGAAGATGGTCGTTGAATTGAGCCTAGGGATAATATTCTAATATCATTATATGTTTATTTTATTCTTATATCACCTGAAGATTATTATTATTTTAATAATAAATAATGCTGAACATGGCCAGTTTTCTCTCCATTAGGTTGGAAAGTCAAAAATTTCAATCTTTAAAACACTAAATGTCGGTTTGATGCTTTCACTACCAATTTCTATTTAGAACCTCCCTTGATGTGTATTATGGCAGCAGACGATAAGGTACGTATTAAAGGCGAATTCCAACTACAGAATTGGCACCGGTTTCATTCTCACGATTGCAATCACACTGCGGTAATAATATTGCTTTCCCTCAAACTGCCACAAAGAACAAGCGCCGAAGTGTACACGGGCTTGAGATCGTACCGCAAGAAATTAGTTTAATATGGCTTGATTTATGATCGTCTACCAAGGACCGGAGAGCCGGCTGGAAATGCTTGCAGCATAATTTACGACAAACCACCGACAAACTAAAACTACGCACATTCGCTGTGTACGACGATATGGCGCGAGGATCCCATTGACGGTAAATTGCCTTTTCAGTTAAGCTCTCGACTTTTGGGAAACGTCGGTCGAGTGAAGGATTTGCAATAGTGATTCGAGCGATATAAATCAAATGAATTTTCGTACCGTGTCGGGCGTAGAAAGGTCACTAGAAAGGGATAGTGCTTTTAGCTTAATTAATAATGTTTTTCGATGTTTTGAAATCGTAGCGTTTTGATTGTGTCTGACGATGCTCCAGGGAGTAATTGGGATAGCGATAGTTGGCTCTTTTGTTTGGGGGTTCCATTGAAAATAAGTTTTGAAGTATCGTAACGAACGCTTTTGGACTGGTTCTACAATAATAGCTCCGGCCGGAAACTATAAATAAGATGAAATGATGCTTGGAACCATTCGTTAGATAATGTTACGTCATGAGCTAGAATAAGAAGATTGATGCTGGTAAGACCACAACATAAAATGCTGCTGTTCTAATGATTTTCTATATTTACAGTGTGTTTTATTGTATTCTTCTTACATTACTTAAGCCAGTTTTTAATACTTGCAATCTAGGTGAATGAAAACTTTTAGTAGAACATAAGAAGTAAAAAATACAGCACTAATAAAATACAGTCACGCAAGCATAATAACTTTAGTAGCTAGCAAATCATATTGCGCCTTTCAATAAAATCAAATTCTAAAGTTATGAGTCGGTTGAGCGTAGCACACACATGTCATACGCAAGTTTAATTGTCTTCGCAAATGCTCGTCGACAATGAACTGAGTGAAACGAAACGTTACTACGAAGAACGTTTCGATGGCACCTCCTTCAGTATCGTTAGCAAACGTTTCACTGCAGCTGAAAGGAGCTGACAGACGATGCGTTGCAATTGCCGACTCTTGGCGATAATTTAAGCCATGACCGTGAAGATTGACTGCACACTCCAGATGATAGCGACGGCCCCATTCAGCGGGTCAGTCTGCAACCGAAAGTCATAAAACCAATCATCCGTGAAGTATGCGATTACCTCTAACGGTGACCGGACTCGGACCTGCTGATGATCGGACAGTGAAATGGAAGGCATTCTGCAGAACGTCTGCTGCCAGCTGTAGCAAGCCGTTGAGTGTCTGCACTAGCTACTAGTAACTACCGATGGTTTTGCCAGCCGACCGTGCACACTGCCCTGGTTGGTAGGATTTCATTATACTTTTCACCCCGCTATAAGCGCTCCCCAAACCACCATTTAGATGCTCCTCCCGTGGGAGCTCACACCATTTGCGATGGTAATAAAAGTTATGCCTTTTCCGAAATAACGCCACATAGAGGAAGTTTTCTCGCTGGAAAGGGTTTCAGGTTTCGACTAAAGACACTCATTTGTCCATTGAAACGAGTGAGTCGGTAACATAAAATTCGAAACTGCCATAAAGCGAGAAATAAAATGAAGACAATCGGCCCGAAATGCCAGCTGGCGTAAGAGTTTTTCCGATGTACAGGAGTTTGGAAGAAGAGTTTTCAGCAAATTATGGAGTGAAGTATGCTTCAATTCATTTTTCGATATGCTTCCGTTGTGTGGCGCTCTTGAGAAAGGAATCGTTCCAGCATGGTTAGGTTCGGGCTGGGTGCAGTTTTCTCCATGATGGAAGGTTGTACCATTGTGCTCGAAGGTAGAATCGACTTCTCTGAGGCAAACGTGTTGCTGGAGCTTTTGAGATGACCAAAACATGCCCACAGCTTCACACAATATCTAACAAAATCAATCAGAAAGAGATGAATTATCCGATGTTGCTGCGCCGATAACTCTGTATGTTTGTTTTAATTAAAAAAAAATTAATTTAATTAAATTAAAAAATTAAATTAATTATTTGAAGTGCTTGTAATATCACATAAATTAACGTGTATTTTCACATAAATGCTTGCTCCATGTAGTTTTGTATAAATATCTAATTTCTCCGAATATTTCCTTCAAGCGTCTGTGAAAACAAATATCGACCATTACGAGAAGACTACAGGTATCGTTAAATCTATTTCGGAGGAAGCACATCTCTTCGCTGAACACACTATTCCATAGCAATGGTAAGCGAATTCTTAATAGAATTAGACGCCTGATATGTACACGTGTCCACGAGATTAGGTAACACCGGGGAAACGATGGAAATCGATCCTAATCGATGGGTGGCGAAAACGAATCTCAACGTACGGTTCTCATTAGCGGTTTCTTGCTTTGTTTTACGTCTGGTCATGGTATTGGCAATAACGAACGATAAACGTCACCGTATCCTGTCACAGATGATGTTTGCCCAGGGTAATGTAATTAAAATTACTTCTAAGTATCGGTTTCCTGTCGCAACAGTAACAACCTACATGTTCGACCAGACCAAGAGCAGTAAAGGTAATGAAATTGGTATGACTATCACGCTAAGAATAAAAAAGCGAACAAATTATGCGATGGAAATATACTCTCCATGACGTACGTTTTGTGCTGGACTTGAAGCTTTTTTTTTTTTCATTAGTATCGAAGGCCTTGCTGTTCGATGATATATTCTTTCATAAGATTGACAGTCCCGTGTACCGTTTCATCAGCGTGATAAAAATTGAATTGATTATCGATTCCGGTTCTGCGTAATCCTTCGATTGGATTGCTACATTATTTCAATTCCAAACTCACGCTTAGGAAAACCCGGTAACAAACTTTCCTAGACAATCGAAAGAACGTTTGGCTCTTGAATTTTATGCATATTGTTCGATCAATATCGGTCACAATGCGTGAGACAGGTGGTATAAACGATCGTGAAACGGTGTATCAAGGGGTTATAAAATAAGAAAGTATACGATACGCTGAGTCTACGCTTTCTCAGCGATGGTGACATTCTGGAACTTTATGAGTATTGGTTTGTTCGTGCCGATAGTGTTATGACACAAGCTTATGATATGCTTTGCCTGTCTCTGGTGTCTTTTTCATACCATTTGGTGTATATTGAGTTTGCATAACAACCTAATAAATTGGACTTTAATAAACATCTAGCCACATTGTTTGTTTGAGGTAATGGTTGAAAGTGGTATTGATCAAAGTTTTATGTTTTAGTTATTGTACTTGATTTTTAATATTGAAAAATATTGAATAATATTTTTAATATTTTTTTTAAATGATTTAATATTGAACTAACATTGTTTTGTTTCTTGATAGCAAGTTTCGAAATGTAATGTCACTTTTCTAGCCAAATATTTACATTCTAGACAAAGCATTTAATGTCACATTTTGAACATGTTTCTAAATGACTTTGTATGAAACAATAGGTTTGTATGAACTTTTGTTGAATTCATCTATCTATTGATTAAAGAATTAATAAACTGGCTATGCGATAAAGAATTCTGACGTAGATTTCCATATTTTACGATCTTCGATTTACTATCAGATAAACAATCACTCCAGCAAAAACAACCAGGCGCCTCCATAATGCTCGCATAATTTGAGTTTATAAAACTTAACTCAGTGCTATTCATATTGTGTTTTCCAAACTTACAGCTCATGTTAAGGTAATGAATTGAATATATCAAAGTGACATAAGCAATATTGTGGCTCTATAGTGTAGTCAAATATGTACATAATTCCCCTAGAATTGGTATAGCTTGATCATTATCAATCATACGTTTTGCTTGTAACATTTTATTTATGCCTTCAAGCCTCTATGTACGCGTTGTTTCATCATACAGCTAGCACACGTTCTCAACAAACCGTCCTTTCAATCTGTAATAATTGAATTTTAAACAAGGGCTGCGGTTTCGACTTTAGGCGCTCGTATAACTAAATTAATTTAGACGGAAATGGTGAACATGTCAAAGCTCAGTGGCGCTGAGATAGTTGAGCACAATGTGCTGTGGGTTTCATTTAATTAGGTGACTTTCTTCACCGGTACCGTCGGGTTCGAGCAACCAGCGACCGATTCTGGCTCTTTCAACCATAATGTTGAGAAGCTTTCGGTTGTTGCGAAGAGTCCATTGCCATGGGCAACACTATACGTCAAGATCCTTCCAGCCGAGTAGCTCAGTGAGTTGTGACACTTTTCGTGACATTAGCATAGCCATGCTTTCGTTGGAAAATATGACTAGTTGCAATCGTTGCCATTTTGAAGTGCAGTACGGGTGTAATGTTCGGTGATAAAGAATCTTGTGGCGCGTGTGTTTCTTGCGATGCGATGATTTTGTTACGTGACAATCTTTATCTTCCGTGTCGGGTTTTTGTCTGCACATCTTGCAGCAATATTCTATGGCAGAAAAATAACATCACCACACCTAAGGCGGTGGCAACTCTTTCAATTACCGCATGTTGAAAAGATTGTTACCGTTTTGTAGCTGAATCAGCTAAGGCAAACAGCAGCTGCCGGTTGTTAAAATAAAGCAAGCAAACGTTTGAGGCACCATTTTACAACACTGGTCTAACTTTACACTGACGGGGTGTGATGTAAAAGAAAGGCTACAAAAAAGTAGAACAAATATTCGCGCACAACTCTCATGCGCCGAAAATCGAGTGTACAAAGCATTCACCAAAAAGTTAACAAATAGGGCTTCGCTTCTATCTCCAACGGACGGCGCGTATGCACAAATATCATACCAGAGAAGAATGAAAAGTCGGCGTTTTGAATGAATTAAAACAAATTAAAAATGAATTTTAAATATTTGCATTTACCCATCATGGTCGTTTTACGGCAGTGCCTCTAAACTTCAACGCGTGTTGTGGGTTTTTTATTGGTCTGCAGACGAACTTTTGTGATAAACCGACACGACCAGAATTGTTAAACCATTTCTGTTATTTTGTACTATATGAGATGAATATGTAGCGAGTTGTGTATGTAAATGATAGGGATGGTACATGGTGGAGAGTAAACTTAAAATGGAAATTATGTAAGTTCTTAAGTTGTGAAAAGTTGTTATAATATTCCTAATAACATTAACAATAATTAATACAACGTACAAGTTTTCCAGAAGTTAACTATTATTACTTAGACACAAGATTTTGATATATGAAGTTAAAGAAAAAACGAAATAAACATTAAATCACTTCCAACATAGCCAGAAAGCATCTGATGAGATAAATCGCACAGATTTGAAGGAAATTAATAAAACGAAACTGTTTGCATAGCATCAGTCATGATTTCGAGGGAGGTGATTAAACTACTTCGGGAAGGTGTGTACACTTGGCAAGTAGTTTCAAAGCAGATAAGCAGCCCCAAAGTAAAGCCTTGTGTTTGCACTGAGGAAGCATTTTGCAGTGTTCAAGCTTGCAGGTCCTCTGTCGTGAAGTCGTGTCGTTTGATGTGAATCATATTTCTCGACCCAAATAAACCCTTCCCGTGCCTGGGACATTCTTCGTCGGATTTATTTATGTTAACCGTAAAGTAAGGCAAAACGGGCTCTTTTTCCCATCGTCGCATCCCCTTCTTGCTATTCGTTGGAGCCAGTACGGAAGAATTTATGACGCATAATTAGTACTGTGATTTTCAGCGTGCTGATATACCTGCTGGACTTGCTTGTCAGGCGTATGAATGTTAATGTACATACAAACCATAAGTATCGTACAGCTCAGATGATCGTTTTCATAGATTAGTGTTGTAATCGTAAAGATGGTAAAGATGGAAGAGTTTAACATTAATGCTTCAGGAATATGACTAATGCAGTTACAGACGTAACAATTTATGAAGTACAATTACGTGGCGAAATCCTTCAATTTATTATTTATTAAAGAAATTAAATTCATCCGAAAAATATTGTCTCTCCTTAAGGTGGTCCTGACTTAACTTATGGAACAAATGAGAAACTTCTGTATAACTTTTTACACTAATTAATAAGCTTCGCAGTATCGTCATCTTATGATCGAACCAAACAATGCATCCAACCTGCTCGAAATTCATTTCTTCGACCAAACAATGTGCCAAGCTTGAACCAAACATTATCCTTGCAAACAAATATCGGATCGAGTAGGGACTCGTTTCAAAACATACGGTACAGATTCTTATCGCATCGTGTTTGCCACTGACTACATCTACCCACGAGCATGTGACTGAGAAAATTAATTAAAACTTTACAATGCACCGCTGGAACGTTGGCTTGCTAGCACTTGCTGTGCACTATTATCATTAGTATGCTTAATCAGAAGTTGTTATATTAATTGCGATAACCCCTAAGAATAACACCAAATGCTGGCAAAGGTGTTACAAACCGGGAACAGTTGCTGGCTTAATCAGACATCCATTAAGATGCTGAGTCACAAATTTTGCTGAAATTATATCGGCGGAAACAATTACAACTTTTCTGAAATTGCAGTACGAAGGTGCCCAGTTTCCTTGGGGGTAGGAACGAAATTGGGAACCAATTAAGAGCATTTCGCTGGGATGGATTCGAGCACTATCGGGCAGCATGATTTTGGGAAACGGTCCCGTCTTGCAAGGAAGGAAACTTCCGAAAATCTTGCGGGCATGGGTTCAGATTGGAAAAATTGTTTGCGGTAGATCACGACTTTTCAAGATGAAATCTATTGAAACGTATTACTTCGTGGAATGTTGCGTGAGTGTTTGTCTGGGCGAAGGGATCGATACTTTTCCATTCCTGGGAAGGTTAAGTGGAATTGGTTGTTCTGGAGCAATCTGTACTATGTATGATACGTTACATATTACGACAAAATGTTTCATTAATTCAACCAGTAAGAGCAATTTACCATTATGATACACTTTTTAATGAAGTTAAATACACAATTTTAAAGAAGTGTTATTTTCCAATGGAATGTTTAATAATTATTTTATTACAATAACTTTAGGCCCTTTATAAATTTCCCTGAATCAAGATGTGCTTTAAAGTACTTAAATAATAATTTAATAAAAATGATTTCAGGTTTTTTTCTCCTATGTACGAGATGTTTCTGTACAAAATTTTCCACTTCTGCTTGCGGGCGAATCCACAAGATTCAATAAAACTCTTAACATAGGATTCATTTTCCATCTCTCAGACATCTTTGACGAGGGAAAACCATAACCATGTGTTGTCGGTGGGTGTGTTGGTTGGTTTTTCGTTTTTCGTTCCTTGCCCGAATGCCCGACAGCCACTCGACCCATTTCGATGTCGACATTTGGTCCGTGCCAACAAATGTATGGTTGTCCACTGGTCAACGTGTTGGTTCTGGACGGCCGTACATAGTAGAAGATAATTTTCATTACCATTCAACACACAAAAGGTCCATTTACGGTCACATTTGAGCAAATGGCAGATATAGCGATGGTCCTACGACATTGGTTTGAATTTTCCAAGGTCAAGAAGTTTTCTTTGATGCTTATTTGGTGAGGTAGACTAATGAGGTAGACTTTTCATTGCTTTGCTCTTGAAACGTGTCATTTAAAGATTTTATCTTTAACTTTGGTAATTATTTGTATCCATTGGTTAGTTGACGAGCATGATTTAATTAGAAAGTAATTCAATGTGGTTTAATTTTAGTATTAGTACTGGTTGAAATTAAACCATATCATATTTGAACTCACGGACAGTGAATTGTACTGTTTGTTCATTATAAATTGATTAAAAATTTAATATTATTCCATTACTTGATTGGAAACCAAACAACCCTCCTATAGTAAAGCTCTTTCGAGAACGTGAAAAATATGGATAAATACTGCCTGCTGGTTACAAACGGGGTTTGTCCCACCCATTGTTAACCATGGTGAATTTTAATTAAACCCATAAATTTGATATACAAATTCTGACATGACACGTGTGCCCCGCGCATTCACCATCATGTTTAATGGTCCCTTAGCATAGCTTCCAAACAGTGTTGCAATCACGTACCTGCGGCGACTAGTAATGGTTTCCCTATTTGTTTATGAGCATTGCGCTTCCGGCAAAGCAAGAAGCCACTAGAAACATCATATTCATTTTTATCTTTTCAGATCGAAACATGTGTCACATCAGCCGTTGCATTTATTTGCATTAATTGCGAGAAACTAACAAATGCGCTTTTCGTGAGTATATTTGGACATATTTATTGGAGCATGTGAGTGTATGGCACGTAACGATTTAATTTTTAGCAATAATAAATCGTTCAGTTATATTGAAGGGATCGAAATAGATGATCGTTATATTACGGCAAGAAATGTTAAAGTATAACAAAACCACCACTTGCAACGTTAAAGCTTTGAACGCCTTCGAGCCAACATAACCATTACATCGTTTAGCTGGAATGGCGCAGAAAATCGATGGAAAGTACAACGATGGAACGAGTAATAGAAATTCAAATGAGCGTACATCTTCTGGTTTTTTCGGTGGTCCCTCCCCGTGCATGCTTTTTGTGCCCCAAAAATCTAAACACAGATTTGGAAAGACAGCATAACCAGCTCCGCTCGGGACGCAATTAGCACATTGCGAAACCCATACCAGTGCTGCCCGAGTCTACGGTCTGGTATGGCGTCTAATAAGGAAAGGCATCATCAAATCCATTTGCCATGTGCATTCGATTACGATGGTAATGTAATTACGGTCGCTCATTGACAGCCATCCAACCCATTGACGTTCGATGCGGGATAACTGAAGTGAGCTTGATTTAAATCATTACAAAACGTACTCATTTGTACACACTAGTGTGTTAAATCATCGGCACAGTGAATAGCATTAAGTGAAACAATGGATGGAATTAAGCGCTATCGTTTATTCATGGCCATTCGCAATTTGAAGCTGAGCGAACGGAATGACAAATTTTGGAGCAGCAAAAAAAAAACAGATATTACTTCTTCTTTCGTTACTTCAATTTACGTTCTTTCGTGTCGCTTTATTGCCAAGGAAATGGTAAACTTTAAGTATCAATCGTAGTCAAACCCTCCAATCGAACTGACTCGGAGTTGAACTTCGTTTGTTACTTCCATAAAATTAATGACACATTAAACTTTGATTTATTGTTTTTATGTTCCCATTAACTTTCACGTTTGCGGCATCATCTGGGCAGTAAATCGCATTTCGTTTTGATAGTTCCGCGAGAAAGATGCCAATTCAAGTAAGTGGAAGCATTCATGTTGTTGGTTCATTTAGCCAACGAAGAGATCGTTACGTATTCATTCTAGTCTGAATGAATATTTACGATGAGAACAATTAAGCAATTAATTAAAAAATTAAATTAGAATAAATAAATTATTTCTTTTCCTATAAAGATCGATTAGTTGATTGAATTTCATATTATAAAACGCATAGATGGACTTGAATAGCTATAAGTTCGATAATGTTGCATGTGAAGAATACTTTCAAAGCCATTATCCTAAACACAGAACCAGTTTCGCGAATGATGGACAGTTTAAATTGGATGATGTAAACAAAAAGGGTTTACCACCATTTTACATGCAAAATCCCAGAAATCATGACAAATAAAACCCATCTACGATACACGGTTCGCTTGAAAACCCATGCCATGAAATACCACACCAATCTGGGCGGGAAAGTGGCAAAAATTTGGCAGCACACGCAGTACGGCTCAATGCACACGCGTACGAGTGGGTTTTTGGAAAATCCACAACAAACCAACTTGTTTTTTGGGCAGCTGTTTTTCCACTTTTTTTTCTCTGTTTGGCCCTAATTTTAGAGCACAATTGTTTCCGCACAGATCACCTTCGTCGTTGACATGGAAACGGGCAGGTAATTTTGCGCGGTTTGCGATGTGGTTGCCTGCATTGTCTGGGTGGTAAACGGTTGGTTAATTGCGTAGCGTTTCTCGATACGAGTGAGCTTGTTTCTGACACAAAACGCCAAGTAAATTGATTACTGTACAAAATTTGTTCAACCACCGGCATATTGTGCCAGATATTTTATTTAGCACCATAATACGGGTAGATCAAATAGAATAATCACTATTGTACTGAATAGTGATGTCTACTACGGCCTGATCGTCATACAAAAACAAAAAAAAAAGTTTGCGGGGAAGTGCGATCTCTAAGTCTACAATTATTTTATAAACCGATCTATACTGGAGCTTAGGAGCTGTGTTCGTGGCATAGGAGTGCTCCTTGGCACTAATTTGAGTTTCCTCAACCAGCTGTTCCATATCGTGACTAAGGATAACCAGCTATGTAACGAGCCAAACTCCATTAAGGTTGTTGTATAGTTCATTTTGGTCAAAGGCTGTTCGCTCCCTGGCGCGCCTGAAATCGTTCCAGCGTAAATGCTGTTGGTTTACGACGGACACTGTGCGCTACTTGACGGTGAACCTTTGGTGCAGCGCAGACTGATTTTTAATTCGCAGACATTCTTGATAATTGGATCGTCGGTGCTCTTTGCTCGGGTCTTTTTGTGCATTATGTAACTTCTTCTACATCTTAACTTGTTAGATATGAGCTTAAGTTTTCCGCACTGCAAGAAAGCCACTCACGGCTCGTTCAATTAATTAACAAACTGAATGTAGATCAAGATCAAGGTTCCTCCGTTAGTGCGTTCATAACCCAAGCATAAACCAATCAAAAGTGAATTGTTTAGTCTATTAATATATTCCCTTAAGATTATGTAAGGAAGTCACAGACTACAAGCTCATGGAAAAAATAAAAAAAAATCTTCAAAATCCTCCTCCTTAAAATACATTTTGATATTTTATAAATTTCCGGGTCTTCCGTTCAGAGCCACCTTTATCAGAGATCACTAAAGTTGTTGAAAATCTCAATGACTGTTGATACTTTACATAACGCCATCAATTTGTTACCGAGATCCCGTATCACTCCACATAAATCCTCTCGGATGTGCTTTGCCTGGTTGCGTCACAAAGTAGCAGCATTCCAGCACGGTTTAGGTGTAACGGGCTCATTATGACGCCTGGTAAAATTTCCCCTCCTGATAAGAAGCCCGCTACACGCCACATGATGCCAAAATTTCCATTTAATTAGTTGTTTGCCAAACGGTTCCACTAGCGACACCCGGCTCTCGGTCCCATCGAACGACACATTTCTCGTGGTATGTTCCACCCCGTGAGTGGATCGCTATCCCTAATTCCACGTTTTGCAACGATTAGGTCACGTTCCGTGTAGCGAACACTAGCACAAGCGGCAGGCAAAAAGAAAAGCAGTCTACCAGCAAAACCAGCAGGACGTTGTTTACAGATTAATCAAACCGACTTTGGGAGTGACGACTGTCGACGTGCGACTTGAAGACTCTTTCCAACAGGCGTATCGTTTTTGCTCGAATGGTGTTGAAATAGGCGCCTGCCCTTTAATACAGCAAAAGCCAACGAACCGGTGGTGGAGAAAATTGGATTATGAAGATTTTTCATCGATGATTTCAGCGCTGTCTAGGTCTTGGTCTAGGATCGGTCGCCTTCTTGGTGGGGCCGGAAATGGGCTGATCGGAAGCGTCATAAACTGATCGAAAGCGGATTATAAACAGGCATCAGGGGAAAGCCACTGGTGGCGGGATAGTAGATTCTTCATTTGCTAGAACAAAATCGGGAGATAGTGGAGAAAAAAAACAAACATGCAAAATATTACGTGCTAACGAGAACATCCGAAACATATTATGAGTTGATTGAAAAGGAAAAGAAATCCCTGTGTGAATATAACCAAAGAACAAGAAAATGAAAATCGTGCACAAAGAGGAAAGTAAATTATAATTTGCTGGTATAGCTGGACTTCGGGGGAAAACTAAACACAGAAATGTAATGATAAAAGTTAATCTACCGTTAAACCAAATCCATTATCTATAGCAAATAATTCAAGTATCTTTCAACTAACGGCTTTAATACTCATAGTAGAAAAAGTTAAGTTTTTTGTGATGAATTTTACATGTTTTGCATTATATTACAGGTTTTGCTTAAATGTTTTCATAAGTTGATACAGTTAAAAACCAATTCAAAATTATTATAAATTTATCTGTTCAACAGTACACAGTACCAGGTAGTATTACTGAAAATACTATGAATGTTTTATAAACACGAGTAAAACTTGCACTGAGTTTAAATTTTGCTTTAGAAATTCATGTTTTAGAACTTCTTCTCCTTCTCTGGCTCTACAGCCTCGAGAGATCTTGGCCCGCCATTTCTGGCTTCTGTGACTTGAATGTACCCGCAACAGGATAGTTATTCTTGCGTACGGGAATGGGATTCGAACCTCGGTCCTGTCTGTTCGTAGACCGGCGCCTCGGTGTTCTCGGCCACCAAACCACTCCCATGTTTTAGAACACCTTGTCCTAAAATCCTGCGTATCCTTGTGCAATGTGCTATACAAGTTGAACACCGTTGTATAAAACCTTGCACACAAAAGCTTCCACGTGATGGATTTTCGTATAGTACAGTTATTACAGCAGTTAGAAAGCTTCCTTTGGTAAGCCATAATTTATAAAGTTTTTCAAATAATGTTTTATAAATTTTCTACTTCGCCACATTATGGTAGATGCTTCCTATTGTATTTGCGATCACATATTCTCTTGATATAGAAATACCAAACGGCTCAACTGTCACATGCAACACTGAATCAGCTTTTCTGAGCTGATGCTAGTCTGTGATAGATTTTTTTTTAGTAAAGTCGTAACGGGTACCATGTAAAATAAGTATAGAACTTGCTTACTATACTTGCTTACTGGAAATTACATCAGCTTCCAATCAAGTTTTGGTTTGTTCAAGCACTGTTGATGCTATTGCGTTATAAGGAATGCTTTTTCTGTGAATGAAAAGCGCTTGAGGAGCTTTTGAAATTTCACAAAATCATTTCAATATTAAAACAACGACAATACAATAGCATATGGAAGTGACTAAGGCGACAACGATCACATTACAAAGCAGTAACATACATTTACGTTACACGAAAAAAAAACATAGTGAATCA
>KI423153.1:3265-35086 GCA_000473375.1 Anopheles culicifacies | reverse complement strand
AAAACAAAAACGCTAAACAAATAGCTGAACCCAAATGCCATCAAAATACACTAGTGATATTACGAAACAAAACAAAACAAACGGTAGGAAGGAAAACGAATGAAAAGATGGCGTCCTTCATGACATGTGCAAGGCGAAAAGGGGGTTTCCATGGGCAACCGTGGATAATCCGGTCGGATGCAGCAAAAGGCGTGGAATAATAGTTGCTAAGACGATTGCTAGGATTAATTAGCACAAGTAAGCGTTAGCTGGTAAGATTTAGCAAGAGTGTTTCACTCCGGTTATCTTTAGGCATTGATGATATTTTTCTGACCCTTCCGGTAAGCCTGTTACATTGTTCTATTTTCTGTTTTATCACCCGAAGAACTTCTGAGTACATATTTTTCATATTGTTTTTCAATAAAAAAAAAGATATTATTACTGTTTGTTTTTGGATTGTTTTATTATGCTTATAGTTTATTTTATTTACTCATTTTAATATTTTATCATTTTATATAATGTTCTTCGTTTTAAATACGTTTGTTTTCATATGATTTTCCTTTCATTTTATTAATTTATCAATCACTTTTTACTTCTATTTCACTGTTCATAATTTTGTTTAGTTTTTACAAACTTATTTTACATCAATTTCTTTTTTCTATAATGCTTTTCATTTACATTTTATTTTTCTACTTCTTTTCTTTTGTTTTCTCTTTCAAATATTTTGTTTTATTAATTAAATTTCTATATTTATTCGTTTTCTGCTAATTTACTTTATTAATTTGAACCTTGTTTTTACACTACCATCTTCCTTCAAACGATTCAGCACGATCATTAGCGATGTAAGCCTGTGGGTGTAACCTGTACATATGGCGAGCGATACAAAACTCAACCAAGAGACGGATAAAACGTTGTAAATTTCAGTAATCAAAAAACAAAAATGGAAACACAGTTTTAATGAAGCGTTTCAGCAGACCTGTACATAGCGTGGTGCTTAGTCACCGGCAAGAACGATACCCGTTACACTCCTCGAGGCGATAACGAACCTTAATGGATACTGTTTACAGCAAACACTGCACAAAGCCCCGACATGTACAGCAATTACAGCGATAACAATAGCGTTTCCTCTATGTAAGGCCGTACACATTACCCTACCATGTAGCTAGCATAAGTGCAACAAGCGGTATTGTTTAATCACATTAATGTAATCGCTTCAAAGAGAGCAAGAGAGGGATAGGGATAAATTTGTGGTGTAGTTTTCGTTTTTAAAAAGAAAAATAGATCATCCAACTAGTTACAAAGCAGCAGCACGCTCGTTTGTTGAGCTCTGCCAAAGTGATTTGATATAGCAAGTTTTGCTGTTAGCTTTGGAGTTAGTTTTGTTTCAATTTCTAGCGTAAGGTACGTTTCCCTGGAAGTGATCGTAAAACGATTGATATTAGTTTGTTTTTGAAAGCAAGCACAGATGTCTGACTATACCGTCCCTTACGTTTCCAGCAAATGGTCTGTTCAGTTGCAAAAGTTCCTACTACCGACTACCGTATCGTATTGAAATTGCGGCTTTAAGTCATCTGATTTTATCTGGGGGTGGGGACGGGGAAAACCCATAGTAAATCCATGCTGAACATTAGCGCCATTGCTTCAGAGTGTAATTTATGTCATGGCGCTGCAAGTGTAGGAAGCATTTGCGGAGGAAGAAGATAAAACCACAACTATCTATATAGCTAAATACAGAATACGGAACTGGGGAGAAACAAAAGTTCCGATGGAACGTATTAATTGTAGTTAAGCCAACATTTTACTTAAACACATCTTGTTTGTTTGAACAAACGTTATTATATGTGTCCCTTAACATCAACAGACGAATTCAGCTGCTAATTTATTGTTCTTGTTTTATATTTCAACTATCGGTTTACTTACTTTTATTTCACACCAAATTTATTACATAGTATGGTTTCTTTTATTTTACGTTCGTTTTTTAATTTTTTTCTTCTTTTTATTCATTTCACTTTACTGTTTGATGTTTCTATGTTGTTTGATGTTTTTCTACTTCATTTTTAAATTACATCATTTATCTATTGTCTTTTCTATGTATATTTCTTTCCATTTTATACACATTACATTTCTTTTACTCAACCCTACGTTCAAACAGCCATTCTTTTCACCACTTTTATTACTTTCAAAAACAATTTGAATATACATGATAACTTTACATAAAAAATAAAGGGATCACAGAAAATGGTACAAGAGCTTTACATGAACTTAAACGTAAGAGATGAAATAAATAACCGTAAACGATGAACCGTTCCGAGGCGATGTTATTTAAACCAAACTAGAGCAAACGCAAAAGCAAAAGATGGAAACTAATTCGATACTAAAACGATTAAAGCACAGCTATAAAACTCCACCGCGGAAATGTTATACATATACATAAGATGCTAATAATGGTTTTTGTTTTTGAGAGTAGAATTTTGAAACTAGCCAATGCTTTTAAGATGCACTAGGGTGCATGTGCAGTTGCAGACAAAAAAAAAGAGCTGTGGAAAATGTGTTTTCTTCATGTGTTTAACAAACACTGAGCTAAAAGCGTCTGTTCGTTCCCGCAAACTTTTAAAATCGTATGTCCATGCATAGAACTTAAAAAATATTTAAAATGCTGCTCCACATTAGTCTCGAACAGAATCGTAAAACTTGAGTCTCGTTTTGTATTGTTAACATTCTTACCATTCTTAATTTTGTGCCGAAATTGGCTTCGCTTGCAATCTACCACCTTTGCCCAACAGATTAGCTGAATTAATGAAAAACATCAGATAGATGAAACATTTAAATTACTTTTCTACTTTTTTTCTCCCTTTTGAGTGCGGTTTATTGTTAGCGATAGTTGCAATATCAAGTAAAGCACTATTATAGCCAGAAAGTAGTACAGTAACAGTAGCGAATAACTAGAACTTATTCATTATTGCCAAGGCTAGTAACGTAAGTGAGCAGTAGTAGTTCAGATTATGTAAAGTAACATCAAAACCAACAACTTTCTCCACTAGTCGAAACCTGTACAGAACATGTAGCTATGAATATAAGGGTGAATGAGGGCAAAGGGAGAAAACACAAACAAACAAACAGATAAGAAAACAAGTAAATCGTAAGTAAATACTTTCATATACGGTAAGAGATGTGGTGAAGAGTATAATCTGCTTCCATTAGCGCGTTCCAATTCTTTTTTGCCACTTGAGTTGAGAGGTTAGTGCGCTATACCAATCAGAATGCAGTAGAATCGTTCCGGCACGTTTATTCACGTTAGCAAAATAATTAAAAAGGAAATATAAACAGCATTGCGTATGCAAATGGAAAAACACACACAAATGATAAATGAAACCATTTTAAAATATTGCCAATGCCTAGATCGGTCGGAAGGAAACGGGAAGATTTATTCATATTAACCAATTGGCGCCTAAAACACAACATAACGAAGAAGAAAAAAGTAATCAAAGAAAAAGCTCACACCCACACACGCGTACACGTACAGCAGCTGAGCAGGGGACAGGTGGAGCCGATACTGTAAACTATCCACGCAAGTGCAGCACCGTAGTGATTATCGAATGTAATCAATTATATACTTGAACACATCCGACCGTACGGTGTGCAAGGATCTGTTTCGTTTTAACATTCGTTTCGTCATTATCAAAATGTGATACATTATTACGATTAGACGTGCTGATGGGCGCACCGTGCAATAGCAGCGGACGCGATACAGAAGCGCGCAAAACCCATACTAGTACCATTACTAACACGCTAGACAAATGAACACGAATAAAACGGGGAAAGGACATACAAATGGGTGTGAAACGCATACCAGGGGCCAGAACAGAGAGAGAGAGAAAAAAAAACGGTCCTTACGGTGGATAACGAAAGCTGTAAAGTGCATTGTAGTATAGCCGACGTGCTGTGTAAAGTGTTTCCTCGAGACAATCTCGGTAGGGAAAACAAAGGGCAGTCAAACATACTAAGCATACACATAAACACACAAACAAACAACAATTATAATAACAAACAGCCAGAGCGGATGGGGATGGAAAGCAGCAGCCGTAAAGCTGGTAACCAAACCCAACATTTATCAAACTTTATTATAATAAACAGAGATATCGTAGTGGACAAATATGTTCGGTTGTTGTGTGTTCTTTCTGTTGTGATGAATGTATTTTAAACGATATATTATATAGTAAAACACTTTATACTGCGCATAGATGCGTTAATTTACAAAAAAAAAATCTTCAGCAAAACATGCTATCAGATTTAAACCGTTTAGTGAGCTATGAATTTGAAATGTGCAGCTTTTTTGAACAGCTTTCGAGCAGTCCCTTTGAATGTCACAAACATCTGTTTCGGAGCTTTCGAGCAGCTGTTTGTCAAACGGAATTTGTCCAGCACTGCACACTGGGCGTGTGCGTTTAGAATATTTATTTTATCATTATTTCATCAACAGGCGTATTTCACACAACGAATTATAATTTTCCATCAATTAATCAAATAAATTTGCTACAATTAATTTGAAGTTGTACGAAAAGTTGTAAATAATAATAGCTGTTCATTATTTGTTCCGAAAAATTGACTGTTGTCCACAAAGTACGCGTTCTTGTCTCAGTGTGTAGTGTTTTCACATCTGAACTACATCGTATAAACAGAGCTGACGGTTCCATCGTACACTTCGATTGCATCCGAATCCGGACAACCGAGATTATAGCGATTTCAATTCTCGTGCAATAGGACGTGTTTGGCACGCTCCGCTTAAAAATCTACTTCACGGCCACCGAGTCGAAACGTCCCGGAGAGGTACAGAAACGCCAACCGGGCCCGGCTCATTGGAACATCAGCATTGCACTGAGACAAAAGTATTCGCGCACACAGTGGTGCGACAAAATTCATTGTGCAACGCGGCCCAAGTGTGCAGCCAGAAACCCATAGCGGCCTGGTTTTACGCAAAGTGTTAGTGTGTTTACATGTGTGTTAGTTTGGTAAAAATAACCTGCGAAGTGTAGAATCTTTGCGGATCCCGCTTCTCTGATATCGTGCAACCGCTTGAATACGGGCTTGGAAAGAATTTCGATTGCCCGGCTTTCCCCGCAACACCCATCGGCTTTAGCATTGGGTTGCTAATTTTACGCGTGCGTGTGTGTGTGTGTCTTCGTTCGTGAATTTGTGTGTTGTTTACATTGTGACGCGTAGTTAAGAAGAAAGTGCCGACGCTGCCGCCGCGTGTAAGATAAAGCCGAAGAGAAAGAGAGGAAAACAAAAGCATTCGTAACAATATCGTACGATCCCTCGCTGACGGGTGGTGTTTTTGCCACATAATCACTTTCCTTACGCACCGACGTGTCCAACGAAGACGGATCGGGCGAAAGAAAGCACCACAAAACGTCCACCATCATATCAGTAGTAGCCGCCATCGTAAAACCAAAATCTAAGGACGCGATCGTCTGTGGTCTTGCAGGTCCGCGAATTGTGGCGGTGCGGAGTCTCACATTCGAATGCCTTCGAGTCAGGGATATAGCAAAGTTGCATCGGAACCTCCGATCGATCCAGTGGACGGAACAGTAAACATGCCTTCCGGAGGGAACGCTAGTAGCGCTGCGGCCACCACCATAATGAGCACAGTGCCTGCTGGTGGTGGTGGTGTTGGTGGGATACAGTCAAATCCGGCTGGTAAAATACCGGCCACCAACTCACAGCAACGCCTCATGCCAGCAGATTCCGATTCGGTGACATCGTCGATGGACGAAGGTGAACTGCGCGTCGCACGGGGGAACCCGCACGATGAGGACACGGATACGGCCACAACCACGACAGCCAGTTCGAGCGGTGCAAATGCGTGGTTCACGGTGATCGTTTTATGTTTCGTTAACCTCATCAACTACATGGATCGGTTCACGATTGCGGGTAAGTCGGAATGGGTCTCTCTTCATAACAGTGTGTCTCACCTTTCGTTCTTATTTGCATGTACACGTACAATGCTTGGAAGCCCCTATGTGCCGTGTTCGGTGACTCATCAATGCCGATGATGTGTCACGGCAACAGGTTGCCGTTGAATCCAGCAGATTGGATGCGTGCTGCAATGCATTGCAATGGTGTTTTCTTTCGGAACTGGTTCCGCACGGGAATGAATCCCGTATGCGTGTACATAATGGACGCAACATGCGGGACGTTTTTCGGGTGGGAATGTTTCCTTTATATTATTGCATTTTGTGGAAACATTTTGCCTGCGCTGGTACGACCCTTAATTGGTGGGTTGAATGGCGGTTTATGTGAGTAAATGAATGCATAAGCAATGATTTCCAAACTTCCCTCCGTGCACCTTCGTAAGTCATCGTATTTATTAATTCTTCACGATAATTTGGAAAGGAAAAGTAGAGGGCAACAATTTGGAAGGCGTGTAAGAAAACGCCATAAATATGATCATTTTTCATGTGACTACGTAGGAGTAAAAAAAAACAGTATGTAATCATTATTGTGATCTTCTCCGCATTCTTATCTTTACCACACGGTATCAAGAGACATATTGTTCGTAAAATCCCCCTTTTGATGGTGTACCCTTCCGAAGCGGTTATCATCATCATTGAGCAGAAGGTGATAAGTTTTGTCAGTCACGCTAAATTTCCAATTTTTCACAATCTATTCGATTCTTCTCCCAAGGGTTTTTTTATCATACAGTTACATCGGTGGTTTATATTGGAACACACCATTACCCTTAAGCTCCGTCATATTTTCCAATTAATACTCCACCCCAGAAGCCCTTCTAAGACCTTCGAAAGCAATATCTCATCATAATTCCTTCCACGTCCCACGTTAATTCCCCTGCTGCATCCAGCCAGCCATCCAGCCAGGCACGCCCCGTTGCACTGCAACATGTTCTACACGGTTTGGTTCTTATGTGTGTGGTTTTTTGTTTGCAGAGAAAAACCACATGCAATGAATTAGGGTTTTTTTTCCCCTTTTGCCTTTATTTATTATCCTCGCTGCGTGTCATAAGTTTCGCCCAAATGTAGGGAGTGATCTGGTCACAATCCCTTGCGCGCACGCACTGTCAGCTTAAAATCCTTCTCACGGGCATAGGGTCAGTAAACTGCAGGATTTTAGCTGTGCGTTTGTTATAAAAAAGCAACTCAGGAGAAAAAAAGGCTATCGCTAAACAAATAATGTGCCTGATTATGGTGTTATAATAAATGCATTTATCTTCCAACAGAAACAGCAGGATCTGGTGGTTACAATCGTTATCGAGCGATTTGTTCCGACCATCCTGACCCTCTCACTAAAGGGAAGCCTGCCTGCCTGTCTGGTGTGGGTTTTGTTCAGGGGAATGTTTTGTAAAAGCAATAAATTGATGCACCACACGCACTAGGGTGAGATAAATTTATTGGATGATCACGTGCGTGTGATATGCAGTACGCTTCAAAGCCATGTTTGTTTCTAGAATCATAATCGAACGTTATTTTGCTATCGTCTTATCAAATGTCATTAACAATTCTCTGCCGGTAAGTGTTTTTTTTTTCTTTGCGGCAAAGTGCACACATCTGTGCATCAAGGGTGCTAGAGAACTCAAATTCCCATTTGTCAGTCATAATTTTGTCAAATCGTCCCGAGGGCGTTCCGTTTTGATTGCGGTTGATTGAGCGTTATGTTCCCGTTTTTTCGCTACGTCCACTGAGCGTCTTGTGCTGTTGGTTAACATCGTAAGTGAACGGGTGAATTGTTTTGTTTGTTTACGTTGTATTTCGAAGGACGATTTGCACCAAAAGGCTTCTGTTTTGAATGCTTTATTAATTTTTTTTTTATAATTCTTCATCCTCATCCTAATAGAACCCGGGTTTCAGTTCCTTCACCTTTTTGTATTTGTTTGTACAGCTGTTAGCACTTCAGCTAGTTCTAATTGGATTCACTTGCATACACTTTCTTTTCCAAGCACTGCGGGTCCTTGAGTTCCACTTCACTTTCTCCTTTCTCAGCATTCTACGATACGTTGGATTAATTAGTCACAGAACAAGAAGCTCCCATTCAGTAAAGGAAGGTACTCGGAGTGTAACCTTAGGGTTGTATTGCTAATTGAGAAGTATTTCCATTTCCATAAAACTTCATTCGCAATGTGTATATTAAAATATTTAATCCCTTTTTAATGATTTCTTACACATCAACTTTTACCAGTGCATGCAAACAGTTCTTAAAAGTGACGGTGAATCATGTGCAAGCAAGCTTAAGAAAAGAATAAACAGTTACAACCACAAAAAAAACACACACATATTCACTCTGCATACATGGTCCTCCAATTCTGCGACTGTGGGGGCGTACGTTTTCGACCGTGTTGGCGTACTGATGACGCGATTGTATGTCCAATTAAGAAAGTTGTCTCCTTGTGCGTACACACTGATTCGCATCTCTTCCCGCCCCATCACACACGGCTGCATTGTTTTTGATTCCCGCTTTTCAGCCTCATCGTGTTGTGATCTGGCCCTGGCTGGAAAGATGGAAAGATGGAAAGATGTAGTCACTTTTCATTACTTAACCTTATTACTTATGGCCTTGAGCATTTCGGGAGGAAAGTTTTGTTTGGCTATTTCATTCATTTTTGCATTCCAGTCGCATGGGGGCCAACATACCATTAACGTAATTATGTACGGGTACACCATTTGCCTTATTATGCACTGTTCTTTCGAGTTTGGGATCTAATCGGGAAAGCAAACACGTGTCTCAAGAAAGAAGTAAACGGTACCAAAAACTGGCTAAAACGTTGAAAAGTAAAAGCAATTTCACTTTACTAAACCGTGGCACTGTATCGGATTTAATTTCTCTCCCGGCCGGCCGGCAGATCAGAAGCTATCCATTATTCGTCTTTATTTTCCGGTTGGGTATTTTTTGGAAAATCATTACCCTTGTTTTTTGGGGTGTTTAAGTTTTTTTTTTTTTGACTTGGTTGAGTTGCTCACCGGCAATTACTTTAGTTTGAGGTCCGATCGTCACTTTCTTTTTGTGCGCCTGTCGTATGTCGTATGTATGTTCCAATGTCACTTGTTCCACGGCATACAAATTCCATTCCTGGAGTAGCACAGATGCACGTACAAGCTATGGTCGTCGCTCAATAAAAAGAAAACACCTCACCTTACGCCGTCGTCACAGTGCTGTACTATTGCTGAGACTGCTTTTGGCGGCGACCTTGTCCGGAATACGGCACATTCCGTTGGCCGGCAAGGTACGGTTTGTTGTTTTTTTTCTCTTATTGCGATTATTTGTTTTCACCCTGTTGCTTTTAGGGTGCGCATCGACCGCGACACGTTCGCGTATGTGGATCCTCTGTAGCGCCAATCTTGCGCGACGAACTAGTAATAGTTATTTTTGTGTGTTTTGTTTTGGAAATTTGTATTTCTGTTGTTTTTTTTTTGCAATTGTCCATGACACGAAGCTTTATAGCGCTGCGTGATGTGAATGGAGTGCGAATATTCCCATGTTCCCAAATCAGCTCATGGGATGGGTTCGCTTCATTCGAAAGAGTTACGACGTCATTTACAAAAAAAAAGCCAAAAAAAGACCAAAAAAATGAGGAATTCGGCTGATGGAATTAACACATCTTGTCTATTCTCTTCGGAGGCTCCGCTCTGTCTCAAGAATGCCGGAGAACATTCGATCGTATGTTTTTTGTTAATTAAAACCTACACAGACACACACACAAACGCATTCGTATCCGGTGCCACGCAAGGTGTTTTTCTAACGGCTTCCTCCACGTTTTCGATACGTGGCTTTCGATGGGGTACGGTAAGAGAGTCACCCGGCAAACTCCACACAAACCACTGGAAGCCATCTTTATTTCGCCATGATCTACATGCAAGACCAGGCATTTTAAGACGCAGCTCCCAACGAAGGGTTGTATTTTTGCACAAGTTGCATCGTAGCCACACAAAGCTCTTTCGGCTTTTTCCCTTTTGCTTGTTCATCCACTTTGCTGCGTTGATGGGTGTAACGTTACGCAAAGCAAAAGAACAAACAGATGTGCAGGTTTGGCAACTGGCTGGTTGTGGCGCACCGGCAACACAACATTCGGAGTATGCAGGCAAGGTAAATAGACACATTTTATGGGCAATCATGCGAACGGAGAAGAATGTTCGCGAACGCAATGGTTTGAAGATATTTGTCAATAATAGCCGATCGGTTCCGGGAGGGGGCATTGTTTACCTGTACGATCGAGGTATCGTGGTGGCCGTTTCGGTTAAGGCGTTTGATCGTGTACCACCTGAGAGGATAGTTTTTGTTCAATAAAGTGTAACCAATAGTGGCAATAAAGCCTCGGACACAGGCAATGCTTTCCATAGATCCCGTAATCGGTTTAATGTGACAGGTTTGATCCATTCTGTGATGAACATCTTCATAAACTTTCTATTTCAGTGTGCAGCTCACACATTGGACCGGCTTGTCCAGCAAAAGAAATTTATCCTTCCGGGCAAATGGATTAAATGTGAACTGTGGACGTAAATTGTTTTCTTTTTTCGTTACCCAATCCTACACATTTCCATAACTCCCACCGAGGGGTAATAATTTATCCATAACATCGGATAGATTTCCCGGTTAGCGATACTGCCGGTGTTGTTGTTATCATGTTTAAAATTCTAAACCTTCCATCCCAGCATATACTAATGCTTGGCTTAATTTTATGGTGGTTCTGTTGGTGCCTACCGTGGATCGTACAAGAACCACCGACGTAGGCATCGGCGAGATCTTTCGTAGTGTTTCCATTTCCATTATGCTGCCCGTCATGTGGGCGAGATGCATTTCATACGATGCACCCGTCCAGGGGCAGAGGTGAAAGAACGAAGCATAAATTATCTCTAGTTTAAATTAAATTCTTCTTCCCACTGGTTCGTGGGTGGCGACACCCGGGGTTGGTGTGTTGTGCTTGCGGCTAATGCATTCTCCCTCCTGCTGCTCACGGTTGTGGGCGAACCTGGAGGCTTACCACAACCAAATCGTCGATCAATTTAAATCCGGTTCTGGCGTTAATCTATCCTTCTTCACATTCGGGCATTATGGAATCCATCACGCCATATAACGTGCCGGGGATTTTCACGGATGGGCTATCTCATTACATCATGTCGTGGCGCATGTCGACTGTCACTCAGATTGGGATCTTTTTCGCCTGTGGCATGTTGCGGTGCATTAGTTTTTTTTTCGCTTTCCATGCATTTCGTAAGTTTCTTTGGGAAGTAATCCCTTTGTGAGCATGGTTCAGCATAGTCCTCTGCTGAGCTATAGTTTACTCGAATGTTGTTTATTCTAATTTAATGATTTGAATGGATATTTGTTTGGGAGGTTCTTTTAAACAACAGAAATAAACAGTTTTTTATTTAATTTATGTAAAGAACTCAGATACTGTCCCCGAAATAATCCCTCACCATGGATCATTACTTGTTTTTGCTTTGCTATTTCATCAAGCTGGCTCATGTTTATAGACTTCTCACGCGTTTTATAAACACACCCAAATTCCTTTTTTTTTACACAAATCGACATTCAAAGCCTATTTTCTTCATGCAGCCGAGAAAAAGGTGCATCGTTAGCAATTCGTCTGTAAAAACGAACCAAATCGATCCTAAACGGTGGTGTGCCGTCCGCAATGCATTCCCGCATTAACATTCTGACGTCGATCGGGAGATGTAAAACGATCGTACACTCACGAATGCCCATCGTTTAGCCGGATGGAATGTTTGACTGGTGTCACATTAGTGGCATACCGTCTCTAATATGCTCTGCGTGAGAGTTGCAATGAAAACAGTTACAATTCCTGGCCGTACGGTATCGCGTTACGTGCGTGACAAGTCAGGCAAATAGCCTCGGGGATAATTCTTTTAATTTTACCGATCAGCTTAGGGAAACGATGAAACATTCCGTGGTAGAAACGTGTATTGGTGCATATTTATTCAAGAAGCAAACGTTGCTGATTGTGCCTCTGCTCTCTGATCGAATCGGTTTGGACGTTGGGAATACAATATTTACAATTCAATCGATCGAATCCAGCCAGTGTGTAATGGTGTTCAATTACTTGCACGCCATGAAGCAATCTGTGTCGTGCCCTTTGCTCATGCGTAGCGAGATATTGTTTTTATTTTGCGTTTTACTTGTTGATTGTTTCTTAAAGTGAAAAAAATGAAAAATTTAATTAGGTTCACATTGCATTTAAAGAACTTAAATGATCGTGAATATATTTATCTATAACCACCAGCACCAGTTATCAGCTGTGATTTTGATACAAAATAAAGATTGCTCCGTCATCGAGTCGTGCACTTTTTCTTCTGCAGAAACGTATCACTTGCATCACGCAATCATATGATTGGCAAGCAATTAAACGTTTGATAAGCGCAGTGATCGCGCCAAAGGAGAGTTGAAGGAGACGCCTTTCTTTGACCTGTTCTCCGTCCAAACCATCTACCACCGGTATATCACATTCACGCAATCATGATGTCCATATTGGACACCGACACCGCACCGCAACAACGTGTCGCAACGCAAACGGTCCGCATCGTGCGGAATGGCGCATTCTATTACGTTGATACGGTGAGCAACAATTAGCGATAATTATATCATCGTTCCTGGCGCAACTCCATACGCCATTGAAACACTTAATAGCGTAAAGAAAGAGTACGGAGAGCAAAAGGTGCTCAGTTTTAAACAACAATTGGCGATGGTGTTTTACGACACACAGCCTTACCCTTTTCAACTCACTTCAGATCAGATAGAACTGCAATCGATTGGAGATGCAAATATGCACGTACGCAGATAAGTTTGTTTGGGTTCCTTTTCTGCACAACCAAACAATCTTCATGATTTTGTAACATATCCGGTACTGATATTCTTGCAGCACTCGGTATGGATTAAATGTTTAAACCAAGAACGACCCGCTAAAGGTGAGGGCTGTTTGGGGTTACTGCTTTTAAGGGTGTGGCACATTGGCTCCCTCCCGTTTCGTTCGAGATAACGCGTTCCGAACAGGGTTTGGGGAGATAGGCAGGGTAAATGAAATGTACACACACCGGGGAAGATGGAGGCGGCCATATGGAGGCCGTGCAATCATCAAACATCGTACGATATGTGACGCAGACATTTACGCGAAACCAATCGAAAATTCACTGCGTAGGGGTGCGCTGCTCTCTCTCCACCACTTGGGCACAAGCAAAGCATTAATGAGCGCGCATGTTTGTCGTTTGGGGCTATATTGTTTTAATGCTTCCTGCCGACACACATTTCTTTCCGCGACTTCGCGCACTGTTCCGTTCCGGATTTTCCGTTTCCTCCGCCGAGCCGATCCTGGACAATATGGGTTGTGGGTGCGGTGGGGTCTTTGGGGGCGGAAAGCTACAGAAATAATGTAAATCACATGAGCTGCACTTGGAGGGATGCAAATGGTGAATGCTATTTTTGTAACGTTAGTATTTTCGGTTGATTGTGTGTGTGTGTGTCACATACGCATGAGTGTAGCTTTGATTTTAAATTAGTTTATTAGATTATTTTTGAAAAAAAAACACTCATCTCTTTTAGACTTTTGTTTGTCTAAAATTGTTAAAATTATTTTAATCCTCTTTTTTAAAAATATTAATTATTTTAATTATTTTTTATGATACTGACATATTTTTGTGATTACATATACTTTTTTATATCATTTATTGTACTCATAATGTAAAAACACGAACGATCATAATATATCAAGTGTGTTATTGATTTTTTTGTATTTTTCATATTGCAACTGTTGTTTTTAAATCGTAGCTCCATGTTCCTATCGTGCGATTCATTCACTCACCACCCATCATATTACTGCGAACTCACGTGTTGCCAGCTATTTGCCTGTGACGCTGGTGGTCTACGTTTTCACAGTCACGCCTGCGTACGATTGGCGGCGAATGGCTTTGTTAGTGAAGAATCGTACGATGTTTACGAAAACATTGAATCACGCGATGATTCCAATGGTTAGAATTAAAAATATGATACGGTTCTGTTGGTGAGTCATGCATCCCGGATCATTGGATCGATTCATTCATGAACTTCTAAACAAAAAGGTGTTTGTGTTGCTTCCAGGATGTGATCATTTCATTGGATTGTTTTGATGCAAACGTGGCTCTTATCAGGTCATTAGTGTCACGAGACTGTTTCGTACGAGCATTTAGCATTTAGATGATTATTACGAGAAATGGTCGTTGCTTAAATGGAGCAATTTTGTTTCACAGCGCTTCTAAAATTCAAATTTCACTTCACATTGCATCATGCAGTTTACTACGCTACGGCAAAAGCGTAACTAAACTGCGAATTCTTGCAAGTCGAGCAGCCTCTAACTACTGCGCTCTCTTTCGCCCGAAACCGGTGACTATTTTTAAACGTCTTTTGCAACCGTTTCACTTCTGCTGCAAAACAGCGAGCACAGGCGAATAAGATTCAAAATTCCTTGCATTCATTTTCTCTAAACGTTTTGGCAGAGAGAGAAAAAAAGTGCATTTATCCGACATGAGCCGGTAATCCGGCGAAAGCAGAGTTGTTTGCGCACGTTCTGAATGATCTTTCGTTGGGCTGGTTTGTCTTGTAAGTGCTAACAGCAGCACCAAAAGAACAGCTATGCCGCATTCTTTACCAAGGCGAGTTTGAGCACCCCGTCCAAAGAGTATCAACCCCTTACGCACGCTCTCTCGCTGTGTATCACTGTTGCTGTGTTTGTTGGAGCGCATGTGTGGCAACGCGCGGGTTTTTTGCACGCACTTCCATCGACAAGAGAGTCTCCAACCGCACGAAGAGAAAGACTGTGTGCATCTCGAGCTGCCGGCAGTGTACGTTCGCGAGGATCGTTGGGGCTGGGAAGCCATAGCAAAAGGGTGGGCATGAAAAAGGGAGGAATGAAATTAACCGATGGGAGAAGACACACACCACCACATGGCAAACAGTCCCCTCAACCGTAGCTTCCGAAGTGGCGCGATCCGAAATCAACCAATCGGCGTCCGATTAGCCCGCCGACATTCTCTCTACCATATTCTTCGGCACCAGCAGCACGGACGGCATGACGTCACTTTAGGGGTGCTCGCGCTCCAAAACGGCCTTCCTGCAATAGCGGCGCGACCCTCAGACAGTGCCCCCAACTTGGGTGTATGTGCTATATGATGCCGTCCGTTATTTCAAAGTTGGTTCGTTGCGTTTTGTTAGTTGCTATTATTATCTTCGGCCGTGTTTAAATTATTGGTTGTTTTGTTTAAAATTGGTCAGTTTCAGACTTTGGTTGCACCGCTTTTTTACTTTTTCTGCCAATCGTTCACTGTTTGTACATCACTGGCCGTTTTGCTCCATTCATACGCGATGGTTCGCACACTCTATTATTACACTAGATGATGGGAAACCCGAACGCAAAACGTTCAATATGTGTGTTCCGTAAGGCATTGATATCCACCTCACTGCGGGTTACGACAGTTTGTCGTATTGGTGAAGGCGCCACCACCCTCATACAATGTCGAGACCATGCGGGGTTTTTTTTTGTCATCCCGTCGGAAAACACGTTTCACGTGCTGACGCGTCATCATTATGCCTTGCGTATTGGCAGGAGTGACGCGTGTGTACCGAGGCGCACTGTTCAAACCCCAACAGAACACTGGGAGGGTGTTTAGCTGATAAGCAGAAGAGTACTGCGGATAAAATGAACGCAATGTTTTACCGGTTTGAATCAGTTAGTGTTAGTCTGTTTGTTTTTTTTTCTACTTTTTTATTCTTTCTTCAACATGTCGTAATTGTTGTACCAGATATATGGATTAAAAGATTAGGTTGGTAATGTTTTGGTTTGGGCGTTTGTTTGATTTGAGCAGCTGAAATGGAAGAAGCGTTAGTGATTTTAATTTTAAATTCTAAAAAATTGTGAAATTGTTGTTTTTTTTATTTTAAAATCCCAGAGAGCTTTTGAATCCTACCATGTGTTGTGTATTGGAATTTAAAATTGTTGGGGCGGTACGGACACAAATGTGTATTAACTTTGCAACAAATTCCTCTATAGATCGCACAAATTTTGCCAGTCGTGTTGTTACGTATTATTCGCGCTTGGCGTGAAATGCGGTCGATTAGCAGACGAAAGAGAAAGATGAAGTTATGTCAAATTTATGCTGTATACGCGATGTGGGTCAGTCCAACAGTCAGTTGCGGTGGCAATTTTGGCATTTAATTTCGGCTCCCTTTCGGTGAAGTATGCGCGTGCTAATAATAAAATGATCTACACTCACGCATTTCTTATGCATTTTCCTGTGTGAACTACATTTTGCACGTTGCAACAATGCCTAGGGGTGGTAATTATGTAAGCGTTACAATACTCATTACACCGAAAAACACCTGATGCGACGTTTGTGCATCCATATGATCTCGTATCTCGTTAATGACATTAGAGATGCAGCGCTATATGCACCAACACAAACGCGTTGTATGGTTAGAAAATGCCTTTCACTTGTTGCGATTTGTTGCAAGTTTTCTTGCATTGGTGTGACATTAATTAACCCCTGCCCGATAGTTAACTTATGGGCGGCGGTCAGTCTTAGGGTGTGTTAAACTACATTCTTCTCAAGGTGGTAAGATAAGATTGTTGGCCTCCGTTGGACACCTGAAGTAGGCAGTTAATTTAATGCTCCCTACTTTTGATGTTTCCCAAGAGCCAAGGCGTGAATGTTATGCAAACAAAACACACATTTGAGAGTGCTGCCATGCCGTATCTGAGTCACGGTCGGTACCATGAATCAAACACAGCTGGACGGGGCCACTTCCAATTTCCACAATCCAGTACTTAAGATGATCTCGCTGTGTAAGATGTTACGTTACGCGGAAGGGAGTACAAATCATTTTATTAACACACGCCACAGCTGTAAAACATCTGAATAAGGGTGCTCGATCCTCTTTCCGAAGAGTTTCAGTTGCATGGCGGTGACAAGTGTGAATGATATGGGTTTTTATTTCCCTAACAAAAGTCGGGAGAGCATAAAATAAAGATGGTTAGAAGTTAACTTGGCCGCCCTCCCCCTGGTTAATATGGATATCATAACCCGCAAGCCATAAAGCCACGGGAAATGTTCTCAAAAAGATCAAGACGTTCATTGGAGTGTTCCAATGGAAATCCTTGGGTTTTTGTACTCGATCAATCATCACTAACGAGAACAGTTCGGTTCCGTGTCTTCCGGGGATGGATCTATCTCTGTGATGGATTCCAACTGCAATTAACGCCTTCAACTTTTGATGCTTCCTATCTTCGTTTCTTTCCGATGCACTTCGGTATGTGTGTACCTCATATGCTCCCCTCTTGGAAAACTCTAAAAATGGAAACGAAATGCATCGACGAATATTTCTTGAACACTTGAAGGAAAGAAAAACGCATCACAATGGTTATGATGTAATGTTTCTTCGCTGGTGGGCGTTAAACGCATAGAAAAGTGCATCTTTACGATCCGTTTTGAAAAATACACAATATGGAGCTCTTCTATGTTTTATGTTTTCTCCCTTCGATCGGATCCGTTCGGAAGGTTCGTTGGCGGTTCAAAGTCAATAAATCGAAAGCAGGTTGTGTGTTTTGTTGACACCGCGGGGGAATAAAAAAGATAAATATTTTCCATCCGACAGTGGCCCTTAGTGTTCGATCGAAACATCAATTTTGAAGGAGAACGCTTCAGTGCATTTGTTTAGATTGCTTTGTGCTGAGTGCAACGGTGAGGTGATAGAAACCAGCTGAACCTTTGCTTACATTTCTTTGCCGTCAACCTGTCTTCGTACGTACGGACGCACGGCACGTTTCAACCAAATAAAGTCAAATTATCCGTATCGAACTTCTGGTCCGTGTTATTCTGACGGATGTCTTACAATGGTTGTGTTCTATTCCGTCGCAGTTTTTCAACCGTAACGAATGCACTTTGCGGGCATTCACCACCGAACTCTGTTGAAGGAGGGGGGGAGCGTGAAAAAGGGATGAACCGTTTCCCTTTTTTTTTAAATCGGATTGTTGGTTATGCTTTATGGGAACGTGGCTGCTTGTAATTGAATCCGTAGCGCACATGTACCTCGATCACGCGATCTTGCGTAGAATACCATGTACTGAAACATTTACTTTTTTTATTTTCTCCAACGCACCGTTTTGTTTCATCTTTATTTTTATGTTGCTTGCGTCTCACAGAGCTTCAGAAAAAAATGTCTCGCATTTTCGCTTCCAGTGTTAATTTCAAGGAGAACAGTCTCAAGGTCCTTCTCGAATCGTATGATCGACGATGTTTGCCAATGCACACACGGTCTGGCGGACGGTTTGTTTATCTTCAATGCATCGGAATTAATTAAACCAATGACTCAGAAACAAAAACACACCCACCGCACACCAAGTGCGCAACAACTAGCCTGCATGGCTGGCAACGAACCAAAACGATCATCCAAAAAGGCTCAATCGTCATAACAAAGATTAATTCACACACTGCAACACTCTCACCATCTGGTAAACGATGTTTAATCGTATCTCCCGCGCCATGATCTTCAAACACCGCGCGGGCAAGGTCAAACTTCCCAATTTATATTCGCTCGGGCAAAATTACATTGGCGAATTCGATCATGATTCAATTTTGATCGCACAATAGATTGACTTTTGTTCTAACCTTCACCGGTGGCACCAAACCAATTTGCCAATTACTGGCAACTGGCGTGTGATCCACAGCGAGCTGGCGTTTGCTGCCGTTTGGCCCTTTGGCATGGAGAAATTGATGACGAGTCACCTTCTTCCCATGGGCGTTAAGGTGAATTGGTAGATCAATTAAATTTAAAGACAAATTATCGTGTCCGTGTGGGTCCGTGTGGATACGTCTGCTTGATAGTGTTGATTTGTGCCATGACTGTTTGCTCTTTCCATTAGCACTTCCAGGCGCTTTGTTCCCACGTGACCGACTTTGGAAGCGATCAAGCAAATGAATATTTCGTTCACAATTCATTTTAAAAGAGTGTATGGTTTTTATTTATTTTTATAGCAATTTTTGATAGTAACTTAAGTCAAAAGAGCTCAGTAATGGAAGCCCAACATCTCGCTCGAAGTTTTACTACCGAAATAGGGTCTCTTGAGGCTGCAGTACTAATAAGAAATAGGACAACTTCCAGAATTTGAGAAAGGAATGATTGATGCGATCGATTTGTCGTTACAGCTTTTAGTAACATTATGTATTTAATCTCTCTCTCTCTCTCTCTAACACTGTTCAACCGTGTTATTTTACCGAAGATGATGCAACCGTGTCATGCCACCCGGGGCATTGCCTTGACCATTTCTTGGCTGCGCTTCGCGAATGAACGAAAATAAAAATACACTATTTTTGAAACTGTCACTATACTGCTGCCTCTTTGCATGGCGCATGGTGCTACACTTCCTTCAACAAAGTGTCAGCAATCACTACCGGCTACATAAACGGTTTCGAACGTGTTTGCGACTGTACTGAGTACTGAGTTTAGTCCTTCAAAGGTTCAAAGTCGTCAATGAGTGTGTGGTCTGTCCTTCCTGTCACATCGTGTGATCACCGATCATCCGATCATTCTTGACTCAGTTTCAGGGAAGACGTTAGTGTTGCCTAATCTCGAGCAAATGTGAATAATCCGACAATGATTTCTTGCGAAGGGTTTAACCATTACGCAAACAAAACAATTAAAGCTCTAAATCTGTGAGTAATTAATGCATTGCAAAAAAAACTGCTTAAAGAAGTTATAGAATGAAATGAATAGGGCACCACAAATTGAATGTATTAGAGCGTCTACAATAAAATGGTTTCATTTGCGATGCATTGATAATAGGATGTGCATTTAAAGTTCAATGCACAGTATATTATAAACCCGATTAACCCTGATGACCGTTAGGTTTCATTCACTCCTAGATAAGCTCACGTTTGTTAAAATGTACTAATTTGGCCTTAAAATCGTCTTGAACTATTTTTTGTTCCAATTTGCGTCAATGGAAGCTGTGCCCAAAAATCACACTTTTTGACGATTCGTTCCATGTTGGTTTTTATTGTACTCAACTCGAAATTGTGACGTATACTGCAAGTCTTATGACGACCAACCTGTTCTTACATCACGCGAGGGACATGCTAAACCTTTACATCTTCCATTAACGTCTCACTGTGCTTCAATTAGATATGGGACTTTTTTTTCGCGCTAACTCTCTAATAATGATCACTATTGCAGTTGATTAACTTCATTGTTACGTTCTCTTCTACCTTTTCAGGTGTGCTAACAGAGATACAGGATCACTTCAACATCGGTGACGATGAGGGTGGCCTCCTGCAGACGGCATTCGTGTTATCCTACATGATCTTTGCGCCAGTGTTCGGCTACCTGGGCGATCGGTACTCCCGGAAATGGATAATGGTACTAGGCGTTTCGCTCTGGAGCACGACCACCCTGCTCGGATCGTACATGAACCAGTTCGGATGGTTCATCACGTTCCGCGCGCTGGTCGGTATTGGAGAGGCATCCTACAGTACGATCGCACCCACCATCATATCCGATCTGTTCGTCGGGGAGATGCGCTCCAAGATGCTGGCACTGTTTTACTTCGCTATTCCGGTTGGATCAGGCTTGGGGTAACGAATGAAACCGATTACACTCAAAGCATCCGTCTTCACAAAATGCTTCTTTCCTTTACCGTAGGTACATCGTGGGCGCTAAGATGGCAAGCATTATGAACTCGTGGGTTTGGTCGCTCCGTGTGACGCCAGTGCTCGGTGCAATTGCGGTGGTGCTTATCATTATGCTGCGGGATCCACAGCGTGGTCAGAGCGAAGGTACACACCACATGGAGGCCACCTCATACAAGGCGGACATCTTCGCGATCGTGCGCAATCCTTCGTTCATGCTCTCGACGGCTGGCTTTACCTGTGTGGCATTTGTGACGGGTGCGCTAGCCTGGTGGGGACCGAAATTCATCCACCTTGGTCTAATATCTCAGCCGGGCAATGAAAACATTACACTTAACGAGTAAGTATCAACCCTTGCCTCCCGTTGTGGAGAATGGGTGGTCCGGGAAACGCTGCGTTTCTCGGTTTATTTTCTTTTCTAGCGTGTTTTCCCACTAAAAGCAGAGGAAACCCAAACACACACACACTAAGATCGCAAGAATAACCATTTGTGAACGTACCACTGTTTCTTCCACGTTCTCCCGGAAGTGTGTCACTTCACTTTGGGCTCGTAGCGATGACGGCAGGTTTGATTGGTGTACCGCTGGGCTCATTTCTGTCGAATCGTTTGCGGGAGTACTACCAGTATGCCGATCCTGTGATATGTGCCGCTGGATTAATTACCAGCTCACCGTTCATTTACGTGGCACTGGTCGTGGCCAAATACAGCGGAAGCTGGTGCTTTATACTGGTGTTCTTCGCCGAGGTAGCACTCAACATATCGTGGCCCATTGTGGCCGACATGCTGCTGGTAAGGATCGGTGAACAAGGATGGAGAAGAAAACCACAGTGCCCGCGATAACGAACAGGAAGGAGACGAGGAGGACATGCTACTTTATATTATTGATAATACTTTAACAATTTCTTTTCACTTACACCTTTTACAGCATTTTCAAAATTAATCAAATTTTCCATTTTTCTTTTCGTTTCTTTTCTTTCGGAACTCGCTAATTCTTTACGGCGTTTTCGGTTGTTAACCATCCGGCGACCATTTTGGTTTGTTGTCATTTGCCTATATCGTAATGCGTGATCTTCGCACTCCCGCCGTGACAATCTATGCTCCTGTGTCCCCGCGTATCACGAAATGCTCGCGTCAATCCCAAGGGTCTCGTTCATATTCGGTGCCATTACAATGACGACCGGCATCATCGGTGTGCCGCTTGGATCGTACCTGTCCCAGCGCTTGAAAGAGAAATCCGTAAAGGCCGATCCGTACATCTGTGCGGTCGGTTTGATCGTGAGCTCGCCGCTGCTGATTTGCGCGATGTTCATGGTACGGGTGAACATTTACGCGACGTACACGCTTATCTTTTTCGGCGAACTCGCCCTCAATCTCAATTGGGCGATCGTGGCGGACATTTTGCTGGTAAGAGACAATCACACCATTCCGTACTGTATTCTTTTTGGTCATTGCTGCTACATCTGTCACTAGTTCTGTTTGCCGCTATATTAATACTATCTCTGCACTACAAAACGACACCACAAGAAGTGTACGCGTTCGTCGCTTACATCCTTGCTTTTGTGTGTCCTTTGGTCGTCGTTACGTTTTGTTTTTTTCCAACACAACTACTCACATGCACGCAGAACACTTTCGCTTCCCCTTTCCCCAGACGTAATACTGTACAGGAACTTTGGCACATGTTAAACATATTAAATGTTGGTTCTTCGGTGGTGGTGGTATGCAAAAACTTAAAACCGTTTCAGGTTGTGTGAATATTAATCTAATCGTTTGTGCCAGGAACAAGTTCTTGTTGGAAGAGTTCTATTAACGAATTAAATACATTGGCTAAGAGAATTGCTTTCATGAACACATTGCGGCAATAACAATGTGTCTTATTTCGTGCCGATTTGCAATAAAAGTTCCAGTTGTATCTTTGATGGAAATCTAACGCCAGACAGTCGCCGGTAAAATTAGTTACTTCCGGGTTTTGGTACCACCTGACGTTTACTTTTTCGCCCCCCAATATCCAACATTTCTTGAATAATTTCTTTACCCAATACAGTAATACGTTGTGTTTGTGTTACGGGGGAGTGATTAGAAAGGTCTCCCCACCTTTTCCAATTTCCGACTGTACAAAGCAACGTTCCTCCCTTTAACCCTCTTTCTTCTGTTTAGTTCAAACATTTCTTTTTGTATGTAGATGGTTTAATAGAAAATTTCTATTAAGAACAACCCTTTTAACCTATCCTTTGGTGAAAGTATTTATGTGTGAGTGTGGGTTTGTGTGTGTCTTACACTGTAGAATTGTGTGTGTGTGTGCTTTTGTGTAACATGTTTTCATTAAAGCTTTTACGTAAAAGTATACTCATTTTAAAGAAAATGTAACCAAATTTTGAGAGCTTCCAAATTATCGACGGCCGTCTAGCGATGGCAAGGATGGGATGGATGCTTTATTGCACAATGTAAAGCTTCACATAACAACATCCGTGTCACATGTTTGCACTTTTTAAATGCTGCATCCTGCATTGATTATCAGGAAAGGGATTCGGATCCCTCTTATCCACGATCGCCCCCCCAAACTGGTGGAACACCAACATATCGTTAGCTGGTGCATAGATTGTCACGGAAGGAATGAATGGATCGACGGTTTCGGTACGCGTTTCCTCCGTTGGGCAACGCGTTCTTGTATCCGTGACGATAGCAAATCCACCGTACGAAAACTGTGTGTTCCGTTCTGTACATTAGTTTTTGTCGGAGTTTTCGTTCTTTGTACGTTGTTTTTAATGTTTTTGTTTATTCCTTTTTTCCGGTCCTCACGACCGATGACAGCTGATTGATGCGTGTGTGTTGCGTTTAAAAATACCAATCGAAAACGGCACCGCATTCAGACGCTGTCTGTTCTATGCTTTTTGCACGCATTCTTCTCCTGAGTGCGTGTGGCGCCATCTTTGGAGCAGTAGTGCAAACAATGTTTTCGCATGAGCGCGTAATGCTTTTTGTTTTGTTAAATCGTTCGTTATCGTGAAGCTCTCGGTTACACTTTATTAATCCATTTGTTTTGTTCACTTTTATTGCTTGTATTTGATTGTACGGAAAGCTAATGTGTGTTTTATTTTACTCTATACAGTACGTTGTGGTGCCAACGAGACGATCGACAGCGGAAGCCTTCCAGATTCTTATCTCACATGCATTCGGTGATGCCGGCAGTCCTTATTTCGTGGGCTTGGTAAGTATTACAATGTGGCGAATGAGGAAATTATATTTTTACTAATAAGGACTTCTACTTCCCTCAGATTTCGGAGGCAATCAAACGAGTAATTCGTGTCGGTGGCGTCGCACTATCGGTTGGCACGTACATGAACCTAGAGCCGACACAAACGATCCCAGTTTTATCACAGCTTGCGGAAAACACCACCGTTAGGATGCTCCAGTCCATGCCCGATGATGATCCGCCGCTGATCAAATTCCGTGCCCTACAGTACGCATTGTTTTCCACCTGCTTCGTGGAGATTCTTGGCGGAGTGTTCTTCCTGATCACGGCGATCTACATCGATCGGGATAGGTCACGCGTTAGGGCAATCGTTCTAGGTAAGAGGGATGGTGCTAACGCATGCTGATAACAGTTTGCTCCTCAACGAAAATTCACTCAATTTGTGCCCCTTTGCCGCAAAATGCTTTATTTTGCATTGCTTGGTTTTGCAATTCTCACCGTGTGTTTTTTGTCTTCTTCATTTTTTTCGTTCTTTGGCTCCTTCATAATTCGCTTGTTGGCCGGGGGAAATGGGATGTGATTGGGATTCATTCCATTCGGTATCGCTATATTCATGGATATGGTACATTATGTGCTACGCTGCTACACCACAGACTATCAGCTAGAGCTAAGCGAAAGTTCCGCATCCGATGGGAACGGTACGGACGATGGACAGCGGTCACCCATCGATCCCAATACCAGCGGTGGTAGCAATGCATTCCCGGCATCGACCGTGGCTGCATTCTAACAGCGGCGACAAACGAGTGAGGTTATCTAATTGGTGGTGTCCTTCGGTTCGTAACGTCGATTCGCTGAAAACACTTTCCCTTGCTCCTGTTAACATCCCCCGTGCAACTTATCTGTGATCCGTCTCCGCCTGCCTGTTTGTCCTGTTTGAGTTCCGTCCCAAAAGTTGTAGAAAGAACGTTACGAATCGAAGATACATTGAGAATGGGTCGAGATTGATGCGAAGTCGAATTTAAACGCTCTGTACATCAACCACGAACACATTCAAACATATGTTACACCATGCCATTAGATAATTTTCTCTCTCCGTGCATCAGCTTTAGGTCAGTTTTGCTCGTGTGTTTAGAAATTGTCTGTGTGTTTTGTTTCATTACCATGTGCTCGTTTGATTAGTAGAAAGGAAGATTGTAGTATTTGAATGGATTTGTTCTATGTTTTCCGTCTTGCTTCTCTTCACTTTATTCTACGTATTGTTTCGATCTTTGTTCTTACAATACTTGTATGTTTTCGTGCTTTTTTGTGCTTTTAACTAGCTGATTTGTCAAAAAGTGTAATTTGTTTCGGTTGATTAGAATGTGTCGTAGCGTGGAATGTGTACAATATTGTTCGTTTACTAACGATTCTTTCCTTTCCATTTGTAGGTAACCAATCGAACAGTACATCAGCACACCAATTAGGAGGATCCGTATCGGACATTGAGGACGCGTTACCAAGCTCACGGGAATAGTGCTAGAGAGCGCAGACCTGGAACTGTTAAAATCAAGAAATTATACAATTTCTCCCCGTGATAAAGCGTTTGGGGTTTGAGTAATGGTTGCATTTTGGCAGCTGACGCCTACAGAGCGACAGCAGGTTGATGGTTATCATCACAGGATACCACGGTTCCTAGCGTCTAGTAATGCCCGTGACGATGTAGGTTTAAATATGCCAGGGACTGAACTAAACTCCAACTGTGTTTTCCATCGGACGAAGCTCCGGCGGAAAGCGACATGCTAGGTACATCAATACCAACCTATTGATAAATATGCCTAAAGATATAGATGATAAGGTAAGCGCCAACGAAAGGGACAAGGTTGATTTCCGTTCCGTGGGTAGGTCATGGAAAAATCCCCGTTACTCACCAAGTCGTTACGGCATCATCACACTACGGTCAGATTAGATTAGGCCTCTCAAGGGAAAGTTTAAATTAAAGCATCGTTCGTACATTAGCAGCAAATTGATTGTGCGCTGAGCTGTAATCCGGGAAAATAGTGTTAAATTCAAACGACGAATGTAAATAGCTCCACTCACAGCGATTGCGTCCCTGTTCCCACGTCCTTCATATCCTCTCGTTAGGTTTAGCAAGTTAGAATAATCAATACCAATGAACGAAAATATCGCATATTAGGCGTTCATTCGTGATCCAACATTTGCAACCGGTGCAATTGCCCTTTATTATTTTCTCGAACCTGCTGTATAATGTGCAACGTATGTGAATGGTGTGTGAATGTTGACGGAATGAATGCGAACCCGGTTAGGTGAAACACAGTATATGAAACAAAATTTAAGATAGTTAACGGGAAAACAAAGTTAGCATAAAACATAGGTGCGCAATCGGTTGGGAGTAATGGGTGGAAGATGGGTCATACGAAAGCAATAGTCTGTGAAAACGAATTTGGGGGGCCATTTATTGCTGCAAAGCTTTCTAACGATGTTTTTCTTTAGGATTTAGACCATGTGGGTGGGGGAAGAGGGAAAATATGTCCATTTCGGCTGTTGGTAATTATTCAAAAGAAGAGTGGGAGGGGGTGAGGAAAAACAACCAAACACAGAAACGTTTTAAGCGTTATATTTGACTGAGAAGCAGAATATGCAGAACACAATTCTAATGTGTACGTGTGTGATAGAGGTGCTAAAACGCTGTGTGTACCAGCACAATAACACAATTGCGAAGGAATTCGAGTTTTGGGAGTGGCAGTCAATAAAGGGTTACAAATGCTTTCCCTAATTGTTACAAAAGACTGCCCATGATGAAAAGCGTGCAGTTGGTGTATTTCCAATGCTTCATCCATTTTTGCTAGTACGTTTGCTTGCGCTAGTGAAAAGATTCAATTAATCTTTTCTTCATCTGTTTTCTTTTTTTTTTTTTTGGTTGATTAGTAAAATTGTGGTTTTTGTTTCTGCGTAAGCTGAACATAGGTATAATAAGTTAGAATGTATACATCATAACAGCACACTCAATCACCTAGGGTAAAGAACGAAATCTATCATTAATTATTGGGAAATGGTAAAAAAAGACTACAATTCATACACAGAAAAAGCGCGATGTGTTGTAAAACAAAACAAAACCTAAAAACACTTTATTTATTGTTAGATTCTCGTTAGCTTTTTTCTTGTACCAGAGAGTATGGATGATGATAGTATAGAGACGATGGAAGTAGAAGAAAAGACGAGTATGAAATCGTTCAATAGAAAACGAATGAAATAAAAATTAAATGTATACTTTGTATTTTGGAGATAATAGATGAAAGAAAGTTCCAAACTGACTCGGGATTAAATCATTTTACTGAGATGGAAGAAAAATGCATTTATTGATATTTGTAGCTGCTTCTGCTAACGAGAACGGTAATTTTAAACGAAAAGGTCTTTTCAATGATTGCTTTTGAATTGTGCCTTTTCGTTTGACGTTTCATGGCTGGTAAATGTCAAGTTGAGCATCAAAATATAAACAAACAACATCCGATAGCAGAAGGGGTTGTAGAGCGCTACTCCTTCAAATCCGGAAGAAATCGAATCAATTGGAAGTGGTTCTAGCCGATTAACATACCCGTCGTCCCGCCGCAACTCTTTCCAACCCAGTCCCGTTTACCTTATCGACGAAGCTCAAGTCGCCAAATGTTCAAGACCAATACTTCACTGAGGAGAGCCAGTTTCCCTTCCAAAACAATCGGAACGTGTCGTGGTGGAGAAGTAAGCTGGAGATAATCCTGCCCGCTTATCAGACAACCAGCGAGAATTTTGGAAAGAGAAAGAAAGAAAGTGGCAGCATCATTATCTTCTGCGTCGGTAATCACGAACAATATTCAACGAGCAGCGATCATTACGTAAGACACTCCCAGTTCGATCGTTAGCTTGATCGTGTAGGAATCGATCGCGATGGATTCGATTGCCGTCGCACTGGAACCGTACAAGGATACGGTCGGATTAACGGCGGCCATCGTGACGGTGGTGCAGTTCTTCAGTGGAGTGTTGGCCTTGAACGAAATTCGGCGCCAGGGTAACACCAAGGGCTTTTCCGTGTTGCCCTTCCTTGGTTGCACCGTATTTTGTTTGCTGAACATACAGTTTGGCCAGATGCTGCGGGACGACGGTATGATTCGGGTAAACTTCATCGGACTCGCATTGAACTTGCTGTACGTGTGTGGGTTCTATCTGTACACGGACGGGCCACAGAAAACGGCCGTCTGGGGTCAGATAGGGTTGGCCGGTGCGTTTACCGTTGGTGTGCTTTCGTACGTTCAGTATGAAGATCCGAAGCTGGTCGAATTCCGATTCGGTGTCATTTTGACCGGATTGCTGTGGACATTAGTTGGCATGCCGCTGCTAGGATTGGTAAGATCGATGTGGATGTTTCCGGGAAAAATGAATGCCAACACTAATAACCTTTTTTTCATTTGCCACATTGCAGGGTGACATTCTCAAGAACAAGAGCACCGAAGGGCTTCCATTCCCGATCATATTCCTCGGTGCGGTTGTTTCCTTCTGCTGGCTACTGTACGGTATCATTCTTCGCAGCAACTTCCTGGTGGTATGTATTCCGATCGTTTGGTTCTCTTTCCCCCTTTCGCAACTTTCTCTAAACATCAAGAACCCATTTTCAAGGTACAAAATCTAATGGCGCTCGCACTGAGTGCGGTACAGCTGTCGCTCTTCATTATCTACCCGTCGGGAGCGGCCAAACCTCCGCCAAGTCCGGCCAAAAAGCGCAACTAAACCGTGACCAAAGCAGCTTGGCAGCAGCTGAAAGGATGACAATAATTCCATGCTCAAACGATACGTGATGTTGGTGATTAAGTTGACACCAGATGGAAATTGATGACAATAACAATTTGCAAAACAGATTTCTTCATCTACCGTGACAACAATTTGAATCGAAATTTAATGACAATAAGCTTCCAATAGCGCGTATGAGAAAGATTTTTACACACAAATGATAGCATATAGTTGATAGCTTAATAATATTATCCCGTTAACTACTTTTTTCGATACGAAACGTAAGCAACTGTTCCATGTTAGTTGTTGCTCTTTTGAATATGAATAAAATTCTACAACTTTCCAATTTACTTTAACTTTAGCAATAGCAATTGTTTGTCAATTAATATCGGTATAGAATTGAGATTTATGTCAACGCGTTTATTATGTTTTCTCTTCTTTTCTAACTTTACATCTGTTTTAGGTGCTACGTTTTTCTCTACAATGGTTGTACTACTCTTTATTTCGATGTTGGATGTGATTTAATGTTTCTTTTCTATTCGTTACTATATTCTTGGGGTTTCCCGTCTATACCACAAAACACTGAACGGCTTGAATCTTTTGATGTTTGAAAAGAATATCTTACTATCATTTACGTTAATTAGTTACGTGATGTAAAAATATGAGAGCTAGTTGCGTACAAATTTTCTTCTTCTTCTTCTCTGGCTCTACAACCTTGAGAGGTCTTGGCCTGCCATTTCTGGCTTCCGTGACTTGAATGAACCCGTGACAGGATAGTCAGTCCTGCGTACGGGGGAACGGCTCGAATGGAATTCAAACCTCGGTCCTGTCCGTTCGAAGACCGGCGCCTCGGTGTCCTCGGCCACCGAACCGCTCCAAAGAATTCTACTCCTAACGAGCTGTGAAGTTCGTCAGTATGATTTATGGTTTTGGAAGGAATGTTGTAAGTGACATAACAAACATAGGCAATAAGAAACCTTAGCCGATCATTATCTGTACATGCCTTCTGCTTGTTTTATCAGAACCTTATCAATCAATCGGACAAGGAATTAAATTTCCCGAGTCACAGCAAAACATCAAACGCTCTGTAAGTTCAGGGTGATATAATAACGCCGAACGCATAATAACAATTAAATAAAACAATTAGGTGTATGATTTTGTAAAAGAAATGTTTCCTAAACGCTATACTTTATATTTCTAAACAAACGGGCATTCAGTCAAGCTTTACACGTTCGGGTTGAAGCGTGGCCAGTTGCGGATCTCGTTGAAGAAGGCATTACCGGGGCAAGCGGTAGCGACGGCCTGTCGGTGTCCAATCAGCCAGTAGTTGGAGGCAATGTGTCCCAGCGAGACACCGCAGCTGATCAGCTGCTGGGCAGCATTACGAGCGGCCGCATTCGGGATGCCGTTGGTGAACGTGCCGATCACACCCATGCCGACCGAGCGATCATTGTAGCCGGGTGCGTGTGCTCCCTGACGGCCCCAGCCGCGTCCCTCGTACGCGGCACCATTCTCACCGACCAGGAAGTTGTAACCGATGTCAGCCCAACCGTTACCGTCCATGTGGAAGGACTGGATGTTGCGCATCTGCTGGGCACAGGCCGCATCCGTGGTGCAGTGCGCACCGGCCGTATGATGCATCACGACCCACGGAGCCGGGCGGATCGGGAGCTGGGAGGTGCTGGCAGCACGGGCTCCCCACTGGGCGCGGGTCACAATGCGCGGACACTGGGCCGATACGCCTGCCAGGCAGACGGAGGCCAACACCAGCACGGCGGCGAACTTGTTCATCTTTCTCAAGTGTTTTTAAACGAGCTTCCAAAGCTTAACTGTCGAACGTGGATGATGTGGGGCTGGCTTTATATAGCTCCGTTCCGTTTCGGTGCCATTATCACACGAGCCCGAATTGATCGCTTTTGGTTGTAGAATTCTTATCGTAATCGTACAGAAGCTCTTCTCACGCGCTAATCACTTGCGGGCCCTAATCTAAAACAACGACACAGCTAATGGCGAATATTGAACCTATTTAGGTGGCGAGTTGGTTTTTGCCCTTTCATGACCAGGGACGGTCCTTCTCGCACTCTTCTTCTATGGTGGTCTAAACGTGATCGACTACTATCACGACCCACGCACGGCAGACCGTTGTGATAATCAGCAATGGTGGATTTCCCCAAAATGCGTGTCTCTCAAGCATGTGCCGGCCATGTACGGTGGCGTAAAGAGTAAGGATTGAAGTACGTAGATGTTCTAGAATTCCAAAGTTGTGCTCCGTAGGAAGAGGAAGGCATACGGGTTTCAAAAATCCCCGCTCTCTGATGTGGTGGATGTCTTGTTCGTGGGTGAGAAATTGATTCATTCGGCCAAGTTCCTCCAGAAGTGAACGATAAGATAGTGGTAGGGGTTGAAGTGTGGAAGATGTGGCCCCCAAACGGCGGGGCACTAGTTGCAGCGTATAGTAAAGTCTATCACTATCACTCACTCCCTCATTCACTCACCCGTCAATAGTGATCGGCTGATCGTGTATTCTGTGTAGCTACATCTGTTTGTAAATTGACTCGTGTTTATGTAGACGGGTGAAGAGGTCCCGATACGTCGAGGGGAACAACCGCGTACCACAAATGCTTAGCTGCAGTAGTACAAGACGATAACAATAACAGACAGCAGCGAGTGTACTTGTAACGTACTAACTGGTTATGGAAGCAGTGAGATAAACTGTAACGTAATTTAATTCCGAAATTGGGTTGAAATTGCGCAAAAAAATAGGACATTTTCCAAAAATTCAAAGTAGAAGGCACAGTTTAACTGAGGAAAATTTGGGGAAATGCAGGAAAATGCGCGTAGCCTCCTCTTTTGATGCAGCAAATTACTTATTACTAAGTTCCGAGGCCGGGGCGAGATAGTGGCGCCAGATTCTGTACGGACAGGACCGAAGTTCGGGAACGTTCAAGTTACGGGAGCCAGAAACGGCAGGCCGAGACCTCTTGAGGTTGTAGTGCCACAGAAGAAGAAGACGAAGATGTTCTGGATGATTTAGTTTGCTTCTTCTCCTTCTGCCTTTTCTTCTTCTTCTGCCTCTTCTTCTTCTTCTTCTTCTTAGAAATTTAGGAAATTTAGGAAAAAGTAACAGAAGCGCAGGGTGTTTTGAAAGTACTGTCTTCTTCTTCTTCTTCCTTTTCTTCTTTTTCTTTTTGTTGTTTTCCTTCTCATTTTTCTTCTTCTTCTAC